>JAOWBB010006670.1:0-20402 GCA_028565995.1 Ricinus marginatus
GGAGGCTCCGCTTTTTCACCGGAAGCGTCTCACTTCAGGTTCGCCAAAGCGCAGATTGTTTTCCGGGACAAGTCGCGCGCGTCGTTCCTTCTTCTGCACCTTCCGAACGCAAGGCTCCCCCTTTCGCGCCTTTGCCCCCCGGTTGCGAAAACGAGCGCGGACAGCGTCCGAAATCCCATTCGAACGCACTGCGATCGTTTTGGTAGGTGACCAAAAGCTTTCTGCATTTTTAAACATTCGTGAACGATTAGAAGCCAATTCAGGGATCTCCAGCAGCGTTCCTTAGCACTTTCGGGTATTCAATGAGAAACGGGCCTAACGAATGAATTGCCAAGTTAAAATAAGGGAAGATTCCTGGATAATAGTGTCGATCATCGAATATTGACTGAAGAAATTTCAGTAATGTGAAATTTATTGTTTGATAAGGCGGTTTTTACACGGAAGAAACTACCTTTTACGCCGTTAATAGGGCTTATGTTTTACGACCATGTCTCAAATGTTTGTATAGTATGTCCAGTAAAACAGAACCATTCACGGTTTTAACGATGGATAATTTCAAGAGGATAATTGGCACGGTATTTGGCGAGCTCTCCCAACTCTCGTTGGACGGATTTTAGGTATTTAAAATGAAAATCCAACAGAAATTGTACTTTAAACACGCAAAAAAAAAAAAACAAAGATACTTTTAATTTTGCAAGATAAAATTATCTGTTGGTTAATTAGCTCCCATTTAAATGACTCATTAACGTTTTTAATTATAAGTTTCGTTTTCAGTGCTACTAGTTCCCGACTATCACGAAGGAGAGTTAAGTAATTTCAATTATTATTTGTAAAAATCCTAAAGAGAATTTAAAATTGGGAAACTGATAAGAATAATGGGAAAATGTTTTCGAATCTGATATATTTGAAATACACGTGCCCGGGTGGATAATTTAAGTAAAATCATTTCGTAAATGCGAAAAGCCAAGAGAAATTGCAGGTTTTCACAATTTGAAACATAAATTTGCAGACGGCGTTATGAACGTGAGGTGTTTTATCTAGCAAAGAGGTTGGGTGCACCAGATCGAAATGAGGAAGGCCCCGCTTTTGCCTTTAAAATTAAATTTTTTTTTTTTCAGGTCCTAAACGCAAAACGCGCGAAAACCTGGCAGTGAAATCGGCCGAGCCGTTAAGTTTTTCGGAATTTTCTTTTTCTTTTTTTTTTTTTTTTTTTTTTTTTTTTTTTGCGAAGTCCCCTGCAGAAATGTTGACATCCCGCGAACCGGGAAAAATGGATGTTGCTGCCCGATGTCGGATTCAGCAACTTTTTGGAGAGGTAATTCACGAAAAAAAAAAAATTATCGTCGCGATCTGCCGCGTTCGAGCAACATTCCGCATCGCATCGCCGCATCGGTTTTCGGCACTGGAGAGGATCCTTACGAATCACGGAAAAGCGGAGCCGGAAAGGTTGGATCGGGAGTGGAGGAGGGCTTAAATCGTTCCTTACCTCCCGCTGCTGGTAACCTTCTCTTTTTAATTTCCCGGGAGAGGAGACTTATCCCTGGAAAAATTGAAAAATATCCGATTCGAGGGGCTTTCGGATAATTTTCCAAACCTCGCGTAGCAGCGAGGGCAAAGCCTCGATCCGCGACGGTTCTCGGGCAATCCGCGGAAGGATGGGAATCATCGGCATAGGCCGAAAGACGTGGAATACCAACAACTGCGATCTTGCCGTCCTGAAAAGGTGATGAAAACTGCATATGCACCGATGAAGAATGCACATGTTGTGCGTTATTATTATATGTTAGATTATTTTTTTTTTTTTTTTGCTTAGTTTTACAATTCTCGCCTCTTGGGATTTTCTTAAGCAATGCGTTGCAGAAAGGAAAAGATCAAGGTTTTTTTTTTTTTCTTTCTTTTCTTATCCGGAGCGAAAAATGCTTGTTCATGTTTAGTGATTCTGTTGAATGTGAAGTTTGCGCTCATTTGTATATATTGCCTCTGTCGTCCACCCTTGCTTAATGTCATTTAGTGAAATTAAAATTTAATCTCGGAATTAACAGTTTTATTCCGCTATATGGTTTCACTTTTAGCATGCGATATCAGATCGGATAGGTGAATATTTCGCGGCGTAAATAACCGGAAAAGTGAGGAGTTTATATGCCCAGCTGAAGATTAGAAAACATTGAGCTTTACAATAGCAAGATATAAATATGTTACGTGAGCGTGTAACATTCCAATCAATCTCTGCCGAAAAAACAGAATATGTGGAAAGCGAATTAACAAAACGTTTTTTTTTTTTGAATAATATTGTAGCCGTAGCTTTCTTTAAGCGAATACTAATTGATGTTATAATAAATTTATTACATAATTTGGGTATTAGGAGTTTCGGAATGGGATCTTTTTATGGAAGGTTATTTTTTGACATTTCAACTTTTCAATAATCCTTGTAAATTTAACTCAGAGTTTAAGAACGTGGATAAATTAGGTAAAATCGATTTATGTTATGTTTTAAGATAAAGCATTTCTGTTGTTACATTTCAATACCGGAATCTTTGATGAGAAGCTTTTTAATGTTTAAATCGATGGAATTTATTCGGCTAAAAATTGTTTCTTTTCCTTTTTCCGAACGTTAGGTCCACGGCGGATGCTTTATTTCCAGGGAGAAAGACTTTACTTTGCTTTGCTTCCTCAAAATTTTACCATCATTAGTCATAGGGCATAGTCAACCAGATAATGTTCACCTCTTTCACCATCAATCACAGAAGCAACAACAATCGAGGCGGAGAGAAACCTTTCAGTCTTGCGCATTTTCTGCGTCGCAACCTTTCCGCCGTCCAAATCGCCTGGAATTTTCCATGCAGCCACCAGAAAGCATCGAACTTTCATAACGTTCAAACCGGCAGAAGATTTACTTCTTGCTCCTTTTTTTCGCTTTTAAATGCCCGTCAAAAAATTTTTCCTCGCAGATTTTTTTTTTTTTCCGTTCCCAAAAACAGCATCATCGGCGGCGAAAAACCGGGAAAATTCCCTTATTTTTTTTTTTTTTTTTGGTTCGTTCAAGCAGTGAAACGAAAGTGGCAACGGACGTCGCAGCGTAATAATGCGAGAGATTATGATCAGTTTGAGTTCTGGCGCTAAAGAGAGCAAAATCTGCATCATTAATCACGGCGAAGACAAAAGCCCGGGAAAAGGCTGCGGGAGGGAAGCGGAGGCGCAAAAGGCGTCGAATTTTCACGTTTTACGTTTTCCAAAGCTTTAAAATGGCTCGTGAAATGCCGGAGGAAAAGCTGGACGTTAATGGGGGGGGGGAGGGGGAGGCAGGTTTTCCCGGGGAGAGTGCACCGAATGATGCGAAAAGGATTCGATGAACTCGTGGGTCAAATCGGCTTCGCTGCCTCATTTTACACACTGAATGGAAAACCTGGCTCTGTTATCTACAGGAATTAGTGGAACTTTCAATTAAATCTGCCATTCAAATTTTCTTTCGCTGTTTTTCCGTTTCCGCCGCTCTTTCAATGCGGCTTTTTTTTTTGTGCCTTTTCCTTTGCCTTCCCTTAAACATTTTTACATTTTCAAAATAGTAACGAAGATTTAATTTGAAAAATTCTCTCTTTTTTTAAATTCCGTAGACTTCTCCTTTTGAAATCACCATTGAAAGTCATCGCAATGCGGTTAACGCCTTCGCAGAAGGGGGAAAAAAAAAAAACTTGCATGAACTGATTGAGTATTGATAAAAGTAATGGTCAGCGTGCAGCTCGGGAAGCTGTAAAATATGGAAAAAGAAAAGAAAAAATGAGCTTTTTTTTTCCCCCTCAGCACAAGCAAAAGAACAACAGAAAACATTTCTCCAGAGATTTATCCGGCAGAAAATAAAAAAAAAAAAAAAAAATAAAAAAAAAAAACTTCTTATTTTATTTATGTCTGAAAACTTCTCTCCTCATTGAAAACTTCTTTTTTTGCAGCAATTTCCGACACATTGATATTGTGTTCGCATATTCCCAAAAGCAGATTTTATGCCGTAAAGTTGGCCGACGCGAGATTTATCGACAGCGTCAGTCGCACGTTTTCAAAATTTGTAATACATGCTTCTTTTATGAGGCGATAATCACGACAAAGGAAAAGAAATTATCATTTTGATTACGCAGCAGGAAAATGCAAGGGACAACACGCTTTGTACATTGATTCGCAGCGTCAAAAAATCCATTAGAGGCTTTGGGTCTCTATTAAGACACAGCAAAATAACAAAAAAAAAAAAAAAAAAAAAAGTAAAATGATGCTTGATATCGTTCAGGTTGACAACCCGAACCTAAAATAATTATTATTGTCTGGATGATTCTGAGTTCGTAAAAGATATAGAAATTCCATGCTTTTTTTTTTGTTTCATTAAAGAAACTTTCTGTAAAGTATGTAAAATTACTAAAACTAGTATAAATCTTCATAATCTATTTCCTTTTTTGTTCGCGGATATCCTCCTTTTTTCTGCGCAGACGGTGAAGAGGTCGGCAAAAAGGCTGGAAAAGGCTGAGCTTTTAATAAATATTAATTAAAAAAAAAAAAAAAAAAAGACTTTTTCCTTTGCATGTCGCTCAAGATAATTTTTTTTTTTTCCAGAAAAAAAAAAAAACATTCAAAATACAAAATCCCGAAAAGACTCCCGCGGTCCCTAATTTCCCCAGATTCCTCCCGAGCTTTAATTACATTTCCCTTTTAATTAACATTTCTTGTTTTTGGTTAATTGCATGATGGACAATGGCTCCGGCTGATGACAAATTTTTAATTCCTTTTCCTTGAGAGACACCCCCGATCGAATCGCACACGGAAAATCGTCAGGTTTAAGGATTTCGCATGAAACGATCTCGGAATTTTTATTTTTTATTTTTTCTTAATTTAAAACCCGTAAAAAATCTGAAACAATCTCATTTAGACTTCATCATTGTGAAATACATTGAAATTCCATTAGACATCATCGATTGTTATTCCAAATGGCAGGATCCTCAACCTCTCGTCTTGAGGTTCGGTGGTTCAGAACTGACCAAATCCGAGGAGGTGGACTTGGGCCAGAGCGAGAGTTTAAGGGTCGTGCCTGTACCAAAAAATCCATTGCTCCAGTTGACTTCTTCATTTGTCTCCCAAAATAAAGGTTGAATACCTTTTCGTTAAGGGATCTCCCTTAAGTAACTTCAGCGATCCCTCCCAACGGAATGGAAAATAATGGGATTGTGCTTTATGATCATCATTTTTTTTTCTTTTTAGTTTTTATTCATTTATTCCCCTATTTGCATAGAGAAACTCTTCATCTCAATTTTCTTTTCATCTTCGGAGCGAAGCCGGATGAAAAATATCAAGTCCTCATCTGTTTGACTGACTTCTTAAAATGTATTTCATTTAGCATCTTAGGCAGCACTCAAGCTAGGCAACGGCATTGTTAAAAATATAACCTCCATAGGTACATGGCAAAAAAAAAAAAAAAGAAAAAAAATAATATTACATATGTTAATTAAACATTTGTATGTCATGTAAATAAAAGTAATTTAAATAATCAATGTAATTACCATTTAATTACCTCCTGTAATTATATAATGTCGTGTGATATTCAAATCAGTTATGGTAATGACGTAGAGCATTCAAATTTTACAGTCTCCGTGATACGCAAATGGAATCGTGATGCCTTATTGGATTTCAGTAAATATTCTTCAAATGTTTTTTATCTCTTTACGGCACACAACTTCGTATAAAGAATTTAATCAGTAGACCGAAACCACCATTTATGATTCAACTTCTTCGCGAGGTCTAATTTCATATATTAATCAATATGAATTGCCCGACAACACACGTACCATCTTAACTTCGTATCTAAAATCGTAAAAGAAACTTGCTATATTGATATGATCACGAATTGTGTTTTTTTACCGTTTAAAATGTCATAAGTTATATTAATGAAAATCGATTAGTATGAGAGTAGCGTTTCGTCAGAACTGATAATTATCTAAGAATATTTATACATTCTGAAGGCGGCATGATGTAGTCTGAAATTTCGTATGCAAAAGCGTGTAGATTGTTGAAAGCAATTCTTTTGTTATATTCGAAAATATATATATATATATATATATTTGTGCAAGTATAAAATCAGATATTTGTTAAGTTCATACGCTCCATCGATTACACACACAACATGCTAATTTTCTCTGGGAATCACGAAAGTAAAAGTTTATCGTGTCTATCAAATCTGCCCGAAATGCGCATTATCGTGGATTGGTATCCTCAGACTGTTTCTACTGCCACGGCATTTTGCCTCTTTTCATGAATACTAAAAATCCAAAATAACATCTGTCATTTTTTTCTTCGATGAATGAATAATTCAAGTCTTATGTTACATATATATATATATATATATATGTATTTTTTTTTTTTTTTCGTCGTCCACACAAGTTATGCAGATGACCCACTGAGACATTTTTCCGCATTTCTTATCGCCTGGTGATTTTAGGTTAGAATTCGATGCCGAAACAAAAACTTAAAACGAAAGAGTGACTGATTTCTTGCCTCCAGAAGTGGTTTCGGCAAAATGGGTGGATATTTCTGGCATCGAAAAAGAACTGAATGGCACGGATTAAATATAAATCTCCTCCTCTTGCGGTATGAATTACGGGACGGTGGAACCTGAGTCAAATAACGGAGTGCCTGCGAGAGCATTCGGTCAAGAATCATCATTAGGGAACGTTGGTCGCATGCCAGTGTTCTCTGTTCACAAAACAAATAAACTTTAACGATGCAGTCGTGGAGACTGATTCACGGTTTGTTTATGCTAATGGAAACGTTGAATATTGACTGGCACGACCTTTGAATAGGTTGCCATCAAAATGTACGATATTTATGAGACGTTTACGTGGAGCATCTCCATTTATGAGAAGACGTTGCATAGCGGTATGCGACGCGCCAGGTTTGCCAGGTTCGCCCCACGTTATTCAGTTCGGCATTATGAGTACGGGCTATCCGGGGGGGGAGGACGTCCGCATGCAGTAAAAGCAAGGACCGTGATCAAAGATGAACGTTGACGAACTTGGTAAATGAACTTTTTTCGTTTGTCAAAAATTTTTTCAATATGCAATATATGCTTCTGGCGCGTGCTATGATTTTCTGGTTTCCGTTTTTGAATTACCCGTTTACGTGTAACGAGCAGGAGATGCGCAGAAAAATATTCACGTGGATAAATGAAAGGAAAAGGTGTTATTAAAGTGAGAATTATCGAATTCTTGTTCTGAAAATATAACTTATGAAAACTCATTTAATGAAATTGTAGGAGTTAAATATTATCTCCTTTCCGGATAAGAATTTTTAGCAGAAATATGCAGATGCGACCTGCGAGCCTTCAAACAAATATGGCTTTTTTTTTTTTTTAAAAAAAATGTCAAAGAAATAAGATTAAAAGTTAAAAAAAAAAAACATTTTCATATTTGAAAATTTGGTATTTTATTACCTGTACCATGATTAAACGAAATAATTCATGGTGCAATACGAAAAAATTAAGCAGAAGACTTAACTAAGAGTTTTTTAGGTTATGCGATGGGCAATAACTCTCATAAGAAAAATCTGAATAGCCTGAAATGAATTTTAAAATTTTCAGCTTTGATTGCGATGTTCAGACTTGCAGTTTCAGGTGCGGATTGCTTTTCGACCGTCGGTTTTTTTGACTTCTTTCTGAGCGCCGGAAGTTGATGCGACGGTGCTTGCTCATCAGCGAGCAGGAATGCACATGGAACGCGAAGCAATCAGCGCCAGAACGACGGGGGAAATCATTAAAGAAGAGAGGAAGAGTGCGCAAAAAGTTTCGAGAAAGGATTTTTTCATCCGGCGAAGATTCAGGAGTTTTATTCCCTTTCCAATAGGGACCTGATACCTTCCACGCATCTAATGCGATGTGTTTTTCGGGAATGGGAAAAGATAAAACTTCATTTGCCTTTCCAGCCATGCGTAGACCCGGGCTACCTGCTCTGTTATTACACGGGTATATTTTCGGTATATCGGATTTAGCACGCAGTCGGAATTTGAAAGCTTGCACAAAGATGAACGTCAAAAGCTTACAGAAATTTACGTTAAATTCCAAAATTTTTCTCTCGAACCCTAAAACAATTTAAACGAGAAATAACTTGTTCGAAATATCAGAAAAAAGGTTCCGCCTTTCTTGAAAACGTTTTCGCTTTTGCCTATTTATAGCTGGGACTCAAATTTTTCGTGTTGGAATGTAGAGCAGAAAGAAAAACGTGTAAATTTTCCAGAATCAGCTATTTACACGTTAAATGCTCACGTGGCGCGATCTGAACCTGTAATTTTCGAACCTCTTCAGATTGGATTTAAAAATTGTAAAAGATTTTCTTTTTTTTTTGTTTTTGTTTTTGTTTTTAAGATCTGTCTCAGCGTGAAAATTATTGTTCATCGGGTGACACGGTAATTCTGTTATTACCTAAAACCGTGAAAAAGACTTGGAAAATCAATAAAGAAACGAAAAATAAGGGAGGCGGTGCAAATGCTGAAAAATGTCGATGGGGAAAGCCTTAAATCTAATTTATGGTCCGTGGGGTGTTGAGCGTTGGTTAGGTTAGGAGAGAACCTTCGAGATTGTGAATGGGCAGCGGGTTGTCATTTATAATGAATGTCCGGGATTTTCTGGCACGGAGCATTTTCGCCAGGACTCGGGTAATCTTATTAACTTCAAACGAAATCACGCACTTTAAAAGGCGTTTCCGACGATGAAACCTTCGCTTTCAACGTGTACTTCGATCGGGAACCTTTTGCTCTGCATGCAGCGATTGTCAACGGGTGCAAATTGCTGTGGATATGATATTTCAGGCTCGTTGCTTTTTCGGCGAGGTAAATAATCGGTTTTTTTTTATTTTTTATTTTGATTAACGTCTTGCCGTGGTGAATTGTCCGGCGAAGAGTGAGCAGGGTCCAATTTGGGACCGTCCCTGTTGATTCTCCCGCAGCCCACGAACTTTTTATGTCTTCCAGTATCGGTTGCTGGGAAGAGATAAATAAACTTTATTTAAATAATTACATTCGGTCGGTTTTTTTCGGCAAGGTAAGGGAACGATTAAAACATTTTTTTCTATCATCTGCCCATGAAATCGTGAATTTTCACTTCATCCATTTGCCCGTGGAAACCGATCCTTTTAACACGAAATGAATGTTAACCGATTGCGAGATGCATTTTTAGATATATTATTACATGCGGCTGCTGAAAATGTAATCCGAATACGTTGAACAGGAGAAAATCGGATAATTTTATTAGCAGTTATTTAAGAAAACACCGTATCACAAGACGTGTAGCGTTGGGGGTGGGTTGGTGGGAGCAGGGAAAATTTTTTTTTTTTTTGATTTTTTCCATGATTTTGAAAGAAAGATTGCAGCCTTTTTTCCAAATGGATTTTGAGCACGATAATTATTTAATGCTCTTTGCGGAGTCGGCGATATTGCATGTTGGGCTGATGCGACATAAATGTAACGCGATGGTGACAGTCGCTGCATTCGTTAAGTGTCAGTGATCGGGGAAAATTTCCGTATCTTAGATTTGCCATTACCGAAGCCGCCGCTTATTTGCTGCTGATTTTTGACGGATTTCCCTCGGACGAAGAGAGATTCCGGATAATTTTCCTTTTCTTGAGGATTTCAAAGGGAAGCTGCTGCGGTTTTGTTTTTGGGAAAATCCTCGTAATAAAATCAAAAAAAATATTTAGGAAGAGAGGAGATCAATATCAGAGACCCGGTGAGTATCCGATATTAAAGACAATTCTTTGAACCGAAAAATAAAATCTGACTCCCGCGGGGGATTAATCCGCACAAAAAAATAACGTAATACGATATGCGCGCAAAAAGCACACAAAAAAGCCGGGAGAGAGGTGATCAGCAAGGGAATGAAACAACGGCTATCATTAGCCGGAATTCGTGTTTTGTAATTCTACCTTTCAAATGTACGTTTTGAAAACTTTATTGCTGAACTGCTCCTCCCTCGGAGTAGATTATTGTTTCCATAACCCATTAATGTCATAATTTTGATTCTGATTTGTTTTCACCCTTTTACAAAAGGACTTAATCACTGGGGATGGGTGGATGCGAACGAAAAGGTTTTCAGCACGAAGATACTGCGGGCAGCTTTTAAACCAAGAACCGTAAAGCTACGTGTAAAATAAACAGAAAAACTGTGAAATGCCCGTCAACGAGACCAGATACGAAGATGGGAATTTATATCGATGGATAAATATAAGGGACTTTTTTTTTTTTATTTCAGCTTGGCCTATTAAAATGTTTTATAAATAATTTTTAACTTGTGTTACGTTAAATGATCGGTTCATAATATGTGATTTCCAACCGATGTATATATATAATATATATAGCGTTAAAGGCATTTACTTCGTTCTGTTAGCAGTGTCCAACCGTCGCGCACATATCTTGAAACTGTGGTGCATATCTGCAGTTAAAACCCGAGATCTTAAGCTTCTGCCGAGGAAGGATTCTGATGGAAAAGACAATTTAGAAATAAAAAATCGCGGGTGTGCAAATGATATTAATACGAGTAATAAATAACATGAATGTTGTATTATTCCCAGAACAACTTTTCGGTAATTAATTAAAACTTTTCATCCATTAATAATAAAGATGAATTGTGTGAAATCGCTTTTATTTATAACGCTGCATAAGTAATTATCGGATCGAAGAATAATTAAGCGAAATATAAACATTTTCGACGAATATCGTTTTACAGGTTTGTTAGCGGATCTTAAATTTGTGATAAAATATTCAGCACGAGACATATCCCATCTGAAATAATATATATATATATATATATTTTTTTTTCAAAACTTAGATCAAATGAAGTTCGGCAGGTTCAAGACTGTGCCTGCGAATCGCAATTATTTATTTTTTTTTTTTTACATGTTTAATGGCTCAAATGGGAATCTGCGTTTTGGAGTTTGGTTATTTCACGATTTTATTGGTTCAGCAGTACCGTGGTTTTGTCGTAAATGATTCGAATTACAGCAAAGCAATCAAATCTTAGTACACGAGAGAGAGAGAGAGGATCAGCGACCAGGTTAACTTGATTTTGGAGCATTATTTAGATCGAATTTTGAGCGACAATGGCTCATTTTCGAAGTGAGAATACTTCGAATTATCAATGTGACTTAAAAGGCTCAACATCATATCGTTTTAAAGTAAATTCTACGAAAATTGTATATATTTGTGTAATAATTGTTTGTATTGTATGTATGTAAAATTGTACACATTTGTGTAATAAATGTTGTAAATATTTGTCATCGGTTTTTTTTTTTTTTTTATAATATAAAAGTTCAAAATGACACACTGCCACTGCTTTAATGGCGATATGAAAACTTCGACAGAGATGCTTACAAACGATGAGTATAGAGAAAATGGCAAAATTGTGACACAAACTGCACTGTCATTTTATGGTTTCCAAAGCATGATTATGTTTATGGTTAACGATTTAAATTTACCAAACTGAGTTTGTTTAGATTGCAGTTTTAAATAAAAATTAGCTTATTTAAATCCTTAACGGCTTCTTATTAGTATAACGAAACTGGTATCCTTGTGAAACATTTTTTTTTTTTCAGGTTTTTGCATGCACAACGATGACCGCAGCAGGATATGTTTTTTGATAGTGAAATCCATTGTTATGATCCAAAATTCTTTATCCGAAATTTAAAAAAAAAAAAAAAAATATTCATATTTATAACGCACCACTGCTTACATCAAAAACAAAACGAAAGGAAAAGCTACAATTTTTCGATATTACTCAGGAAGATAGTTTTGCATATGAAAAGAGAACGATAGCTATAGGATAATAAAAGAGAATGATAGCTATTTGCATGAGAATGTAGAGCGTTTGGCGGCTAACAATTTTCACGCATGCAAATCCAGCAGAAGCTAAACGACGAATAAGATTATTTAGATTTAATGATAATCGTTTTTATTTACGTGTTTTTCTTAAAAATAAAAAAGCAATGTGAAAAAGAAATTGGGAAGCGATAATGATCGATTGCTTTAATACGACTGTACTGGGTAAAAGAATGTAATTAAAATATATGAAAATGAGCAACTGGCAATGGGTGATTGAAAAAGATCAATAACAAGCAATGAATTACACGGCAATATTTTCAATAAATGCTGACTTTAAAAGAGATCAAAATGGTAATGCCCGAAGAACATGATCAATTTTTATTCGATAGCTATTTTTGTTAGGTTAAAACTTAAAGCGGGACGCAATAATTTTTTCAAAAGTTCGATTCTTATCACTTCGGCCTTTTAATATTTTATTATTAATCAGTCTTTACGATAATCCAAAAGATTCAAATAAGTCGCATTGTAGCGTCTTTATATTCTCATATATGCGGGAGTTTTGAAAATCTCAGAATTAATCCCGCTTCGAAAGCTGATTTGTTTCAAAATGGAAATTCGTAGGTGAAATTTGGCATTTTCGGAAACGCGGCCATCGCGAAATTCCTTCACGGAGCGAGGAGAACTTGAATGGTCGAAGCAGAGGAAGAGGAAGCGGATCCCGGCGGCAGGGTGATCCAAGTTTGCGTCACGGAGAATTCGGTCGTTCACAGGCCGCTGGGAAGGAAGAACGAGACCGGCAATGGAAATTCCGGTTTTGCGGCTGTGGGGAAACTTTAAAATAATTGGAAAAGTAAAAATTGCATCGCTAATTTAGACGGAAGAAAACGGGATTTTTGGGGTGGGAAATTTCGAAATGGGGTGGAAGCAGTTGAGTTAAAAGAGGAGCAGCGAAAATCGCTTTTTTGAAACTAATTAGAAAGTTTGAAATGCGGGCAAAGCCTCGGAAAAAGCTTTCGCTGTGTGGATATTGTTGGAAAATGGAAAATGAAAAACCCGCCCTTGGGCCATGCTACCGACAAGATCAAGTTCTGAGCAAGGAAAAGAACGAAAATTGAAATCCGGCCTTGCTCGAAAAACGGAAAGATAAAGAAAAAATAAATAAATAAATAAATTCCCATTTCATTATGCCGCTCTTCATCAAACTGGCCACCTTTGGTCATTTGCTCCTCCATGATGGCCAGAGACAAGACAAATTTGTCTAATGAAGGCAATCTGCGCCGTTTGACCTGACCATTGATGTCTATTCCCTTCCAGATCTAAAAGTGTGAATTCATCGAAACTGAATGGGTGAGCAGCGCTTGTGCCATCTTCATTTGGCCGGATCCGGGAAACCATCAAAAGGCAATCTCCTGTTTTTCTGCTTCTGAAAGAGGGAAATGGCGAAACCTTCGAGCGGCGAATAACTGAAGGCTTCGCATGGAAAATGCCATCGGTGATTAGATGAGATGTGAAAAGCTGATCTAAAAGATGGCTTTGATCAAGAACGTGACGGGACCAAACCGTTCTCCATCGTCTAAAATTATTGCTGCCGCCATTAATATGTCCGTATTATTTTTAATAGGGAGCAGAAATATTAAAATTATAATTTTTAAAAAAAGAAAACCCACAAAATTTAGATTTGTTAATGAATTAAAATCGCATCACATCGTGGAATAAAGGTTGGAGAGAACTACATTGTTCTTCTTTGAATTTTATCTTAGATAATTAATCCATATTAATTTAACAGATAATTTTCTGCAGTAAATGGTATATGAGCTTATTAATAAAACATTCAATTAAAAGTTCTTAAGCGATGTATTTGTCAGTGGCAATTTTAATATTAAGAAAATTTCTGGAAGCCTTCGCAATGCAATGTTTAAATTTAATTTTCAAGACCTTTGATATTTAAAAAAAAAAATTTAATCTATGATGTTAAAATGAGGACGGATAACAAGAATTGTTCTATGTTTATATGTTCGGAGCATATCAGAAAAAATATATGGAAACACTGATTTGGGGGAAGGTTCGCAATATTTGCTACTGGTTCAGAATAGTTTGCGCTTGGCAACTGGCACTTAAGGATAAGGGATTTTCACGAACGCATAAAATTTAATACCGGAATTTAAAATTTACCACTAATTTCAGTTGATTTTTCATCGAGGAAACCAGATCTCGATCAATCCATTTTTCTCATCTAACTTCCGGTCGTGGGATCCTCAAGCGACGTGTAAAACTTTCATGTGTCAAAACATCCTGGCGATGATCATTCCAGGTTATAATTAAATATGTGGCAGATAAAGGAAACCTGTTCCTTATGATACAGTGATCGATGTGAAAAACATGAGAGGAGGATTCGGTATGCAAATGAACTGAGCGGGAGTCACGTATTTGATGCTTCAAGTATTATTATTACCCCTAATGTTGTACGGACAATTATTCAGTATTCCCTCGCTTACCGTCAGCAGGCGAGGCGACTGTGAGCGGTTCAAAATGCGACATTTCACGGGCAATCGGATAGCATCCCGAAAGAGTTCTTTCTGGAACTTTGTTGTCTTTTTGTTGGTGATTGCTGCGAATAAAACCTAATTCTAAAACCTTAACCTTAAAAACCAACGCTGGTTTTTCAACTAAGTTCTGTCCTTATGGCAAAAGCAAACCCGACAGATGACAATTGAAGGAAAGCAGATGTCGTGCACCGATCGCTGACCAGTTACGTTTTAAAAGATTTTCGGCAAAGTTAAAAATTTCCGTCTCTGGCTAAGTTAAAATATTATCATAACATGTTCAAAACACTGTGACATTCTGCCAAGCCAGGTTAGTTAAATCTGCTGATGGGTTTACAAGTTAGTGCAGACCTCGCATCCATTAAAACTTCCACAATGATCTACTTTAGAGAATATCAAAGCAGTCGACCAACATCATCTTTGACGGGGAGGATTTTACTTTCGTTTTTTTTTCAAATTTGGTACGAGTGTAGGTGGATTTAAGACCAATGGACGGTATCCAGCCGAGCTAAGAATTCATGCATATAAATTATCTGTTAAGAAACTGCATTAATGTATTTTTATTCGGAACAGATGAACACAATTAAAGGTAACGTGATGTAACGTATGATGATTAAACGTAATAGCAACCAAACGATTAATTATAAATTGTTGAGTGGGAAATATTTAAATTAATCTTTAATTTTTCTATTTTTCTCAGAGGGAAACAATGTATATTTTTTGTGTGCCACAATTCGAATTCATTATTTAAGATAAAATCATTTGGCTTTCACTTAAATTGTGCTTATACCAGAGTTGTGCAAACGGTTTTTGTGTAAATGTAACATGATGATCGAATAATGCGCGATTTGAGTTAATTTCTTCTCATGAGCTCCTTTTGATGCTTCTCGAAATTAAAAAATATTATCTCTATTAAATTATTCGAATGCTCTTTTGATTTTTTTTTACGAAATATGCCCATGACTTGAAACGGTGTTAATACTTTACTTGAGTTAACGCGATTGGTCTTTTTATTATGTACTTATGGTAAAAGTATAGAATTAAAAAAAATTTATTATTCTGAAATGCAGTGTTACGTTGTTACATTCCCATCATTATATTAATAGTGTGCTTTTTGAATTAATTGCCCAATCAAAACTGTTATTTACAAATTCATATTAAAAAGAACAAAAATTGTGTCTTTTCAATTTCGTGTTTTACCTTTGTCATCCAATATTGCCCCGGATCGTGCCGCAGTAAAATAAAATCATTTTTTTTTTTTTAATTGTCCGTAAATGGAATAGTTGGGAAACTGTTGTGGAAGCAGTATTTTGGTCAGAAAAAAATAAAAGAGTTTCATACGAAACCGTCTGGAAAACCCTGTCTGACCGCCGGACATTTTCCGGTGCTCGAAATGCATTTTGCAAATAATTAATGGCTGGAAATCCACAGAAACGCGGCTGAGGATGCTGAAACTTCAAGCATCGCTGAATAATTAATACGCGATGACTTTTTAGCAAATATTAAAACGAAATCCCTCCAAGCGCTGAAAAGATGATTTGATTTGCTTTAAGTACATGAAAACTGAAGTTTCAAATGGTCCTAATACTTGTCAAACCGTTATTGTTTTAATAGATATATTTTAAAAATATTTTTGCGATATTTACAGTAAAAAAAAAAGAGCGTCGGATAAACACTAACAACAGAAAATCGAAAGGAACGAAAATGGAAAATGCTATCGGGGAAATATGGAACGGGGCGAAATTTAAATTTGTCATCGGGAGCTATTGCTAAAGCAATGAGTTTGGAAAGCAAAAAAAAGAATATATTTACATTAAAAATGTTTCCAATTATGTACGTAACGGACATTACTGGAAATTGCATAAAAACGTAGGGAAAGATGAAGCGCAGTTGGGATAATTCCGTCCACTTCGACATTATATAATTTATACATGAATTAAAAATACTGCGAACACAAATCGATTTAGAATGAATTATAAAAGCAACCTATTTTGGTTCTGTATCACAATTCAGAGGCTCGTTATTAACGGTAGAATATTATCAAACATCATCAAGAGAACTAAAATCACAGCCATTTGTCATAACAATCGATGCTGAAATTAGCAGTAACAGTGTAGTTGCAATATATAAAGCACAAGTGGTAACGCCTCGATGCATACGGCGGGTGTGTGCATCTAATCTATCCATGACACTTTGAAAATAAATGAAAGGATACCAACAATTGTCAATACGATTGCATATCACGTACATAAAATTAACACTTCTCTAGTCTTTTTTAATAGATTTTTTTTGATCACATAGCAGACATTCTTCGAGTTCTCGCGCCGCGACCTGAGATTTCTTTAGGGTTACTCTTGAATAAGTCTGAAATTTTGCCTTAGCTCATGTTTTTGTGAAAATAAATTCCCCAATATCCTAAATTCCTCTTCCTCATCGAACGATCTTACGCACAAGGAATCTGTCGCCTTCGGAAAATTAAAAAGAATTAAAACAAAGTTCCGCAAAGAAAATAGTGAAGGAGAAGTAAGTCTCTCATTTGCACAAGTTAACGTAATAAATAGTGAAAAATGTTAATAGCTAAAGATGAAGTGCTCGACAGTGAACAATGACAGTGAATGGGCGTCTAAAATTAGATCGTAGCTGCTGGAAGCAGAGGAAAAAATGACGGCAATTACAAGGGACCCTGATAAAAGGGGAAAAGCCATCCTGCCTGAGAAACTGCGCTCTGTTGGCATCAGTGTACCACATTCTCAAGTGTAGAACCGCAAAATTTGATAAAGGTAACCACTGAAACGGTACCAGTGACATAAATTTTAATATTCCATTATAACGTTAATAATTACCCTTCATTAAATTCTTTGGATACACTCTGCATGTGTAAAACTTAATGATGTCTAAAGCTAACCGAAATTAGTGGTGTAGGTGGAATAATAAAGCCTCATGTTGGGGCTGGATTCTAAGGAGCAAACCTCGCTCCTTATGAGGGCTGTGTCTATCTCTCATAAATTTACCAATAAAGATATCTTACGTTTTAAATGAAAACAACCAATTCGCAGCACTCACGCTGGATTGGTGCAAATCAAAATTGAATATATCGACTGAATCGAATTCGGGAAAGCTGTGATGCCGCAATTGACCATAATTTACGATCGCAGATCGAATTCTTCATCAGGCAAAGTTAAAAAAAACGAGGAAAGTTTAAGAGGAAGTTAATACTATTCCAAAAGGCCGAATTATGCAAAAAGATCTTTAAAAGATTCTAGACGTGGTGCCGTAATCATTAAGTCAGAGAGGAAATCGAGGAGATATTGATGAGCGGAAACTCTGGGATGAAGGAAAAAATGATATATACCATACCTTACAATCAAGATTATAGTTCTGCCTCATTAACTTAATAATGTTACGCATTACTGGGATTCTCAGTTACGTATTGTCTAATAAATCAGACCTTTGGAACTTCAGACCTCAGAGTTCACTTTGTAAACATTGGGGTAAAATATTGTGAAAGCTCCGTGTAATCTAAATGTAACATTTCAATAAATTTAGTTTTACTGTAATAATTAATATCGATTTGAAAATTATATGTTAGCTTAATTGTTTTAATGTATTAATTTCTTTTAAGTTTGAATCAGAAAATTCGGAATTTTTTTGGAATAATTTTTGCATTGCACTGTCGTATTTGCTAGGATATATAAAGAATTTCCTACTATTAAATGAGGCTCTTACGAATATAATTCAGCAGAAATAAAATACCTTGAGTGAATATAAAAAGGACCAAACGGCGAAGATCAGCGTGATAACTTGAATTTCCATCTTCATTGCCGGGCCCAGCCTTAATGCACACATAAAGACGGCATATGTGATGCGAATCGCATTCATACATCAAAAGCGAAAACCACGTTTTGCTGAATTAATAATAATTTTTTTTTTATATGTTTATTGAACTGTGCAAGCGGAGAGATTGTACGAAAAACCAAAGATTTCAGATTTTATCTCTAAACTAAATACAGAGATGAGATTCCTCTTCTGTTTTTCGGCGTCCTTTTACCTTTTTCCCACTCGGTTCATTCCGCGTTTCGCCGGAATTTCCCGTCGCAACGAAAATCGGAAAATTCCGAAATCTTCGCATTTGCAGTTTTGCGAGTCTCAGGTTATCGCGGTTAGAGAGAATTTTCCAGGGCTGTCAAACATGGTAAGGAGGGCGCATACGCATCTAGAATACCTGAGCCGTTTTGGAATGTGAAACATGGACATGATTTACTGCCGAACCTCGATTTCGCTTTCTCAGGTTGACAACCTTCAACTTCCAACCTCAACGCTTTCTAACGAAAAAATTTAAGTGAATTTTCGCACCGCTCTTTTAAGGTGTCCCGGAATTTGAGAAACCTCTTGCAAAATCGGATGCGGTTTCATCATTTTTCATCGAAGGATCGTTTGATTTGAATCGATCTCCCAGGATATTCGGATAACCGATCTGCCGTAATAATCGTCAGGTACGCGGGCGTGCATCGCGAGCCTAAGCGAAAAAATCGTAAAATTCCGGCCTCAGGTTTGTCTGAATTGTGAGGCGGTGCTGGTCAGAGATGAGGATCCAATCCGAAATTATCTTCATTTAAGAAATATTTATCACATGCCGTAAGCTGTCTCATTAATTATGTTAATTGATTCATCAAAGCAGTCGGGGGCTCGGGGCAACACTTCGTCAGCAAAGAATTTTAAATTTTATTATTTAGCAACGGCGCAATTAAATGCTAACCTTCGTCGGGTCTTCCCAGTTTCTTGCATCTCGAGATGTCGAAGAAGTTATTTTCCTTCAATCATCTACAACCCTTGGACAAAGATTGTCTTTTAGAAGGTGGACAAGCATTAAATTTATAGTCGGGTTCAAGGATCCAAAAAGAAGTCATTGCTAATGGCGGCATGAAACCGGATTCGAGACAAAGATTTGGGCAACCAACATTACAGTCGATTCACTTCCCTATTTTGTAGAGTACGAAAATGTGAATCAGAAAATAATGGCGTTTAATAATTATAGGGAAATGAGTTTTTCTTTTTACACCTAGAATCCCTCCAATTTGCGAGAAGAAGGATCATTAAATTCGTTCCATAATCGAAAACTCTTTACGAATATGGTATACAAATTACAACTGCAACCGTTCGAAACGATAATTTGTTTTGATTCCCATAAGGTAAGCTTTGTAAAATACTTCTGAATAGATTTTTATTATCACCTTGTAATGTTCTAACGACGTGAAAGTGAATTAACAATGTCTTTTGTATGAGGATAAATTGTGTGGAATCGCAGAAGCATATGAAAAATTCGGAGGAGATTATACGATGCATTTTTTTTAGATCGGTTATAAATGTTAAAACTGAATTCGGCACTGTGAATTGATGCATGTTAAAAGAACACTTTTTGTGGCTTATTTAATTCCATTTTCACAGGAATCACTTTCTGTACTAATTTATATTGTGATTCCAACTGGGTCCCGACAAATCCCATGAGAAATAATTATTATTTCGAGAATTAATCACTTGTGCGATACAAAGACATCTCGAACAGGTTCGAGTTCGATATTCTTTCCGGTAAACCTGCCTCGGGTCGCTGCCTATCAACACATCTTTCCAGCCTTTCACTTCGATCATTACATAAGCAGGAACCTTAAAAGCGGATGATCATTTCCCAATATCATTACCTTAATTAATGCTTCGTGCTACGAGCCACGCAATGATAACTTTATCAATACCGGGGTCAAAAACGGTTCCCTTCAAAAGCGAACGGAAGAAAAATCGAACGGTTCGAACTCTTCGCGGTTGGCACATCGAACGCTTGAGCCGTCCGCGAAAGTCAAATTAAATTTCGCTTTTCAGAATGAATATTTAAGATGTGGTAAATTTAGATTTATAAAGGGCTTGAGCGATATATCCGACTCCATCATGCGGCGCTTCAAGGCGCTCTCGATCTTTTGTGGGGGGGGGGGGGGGGGGGGGGGGGGGGGGGGGGGGGGGGGGGGGGGGGGGGGGGGG
>JAOWBB010006671.1:0-20395 GCA_028565995.1 Ricinus marginatus
GATCGGCCCCCCCCCCCCCCCCCCCCCCCCGCTGCTCCCCGCGGGAGAGGAAGGAACCTTTTCGATTAATGGCCGACCTTTTGAGATCGCCTAAAAGTTTACGGCGGGAGCTCAGGTGCGGGCGAAGTGTTAAGGCACTTTACCGCGGAGTAATATTTATTATTTTTTTTAATCGTAAACCTAGTTTCGAAAACGCGGAGCATCCCCAAATATTTTTTCCCTTGCAAATGCAGCCCTGTTAACGCGATGATAAATTATGGACGCTTCCAAAACGAACGTGTACGCAGCATTTTCCCTTTCCACAGCTATCAATAACGGATAAAAGTGGAAAATGCCCCGTTTGATATACTGTAAGTACGTCAATATCAAAATTTTATACGACTTTCATATATTTGAGGGGGTGATTCGCTTTGGGGGATGATTGTGGGGTGGATTTTACCTTCGTTATCTTCAACAGAAGAAAAAATAAATTCCTGCAGGGAGGTATCTTTATAATGAGATTTGCTGAATTTGAAACTATCCCGGTGCCGATTCTGCGCCGGGCGTAAAATCATTTTTATGCATTGCGAAACGATCTTTTTCCCATCGATTCCGGATCGAATTTCCGGTTTGGCGCCCGGGGGGGCAAATTGTGACCCCCGGAAACGGAAATCGGTCCGCCGGACTTGAGGCCGAGGCGCCTTCTTCCCGCGGCGATCGACGAAACCAAATGCCGCAACCCGCTACGGTTTTCCAGCTTTTCGACACCGATGTCACCGGAAGGAAGCCGCCCGGGGCAAGAGGAACTCGGCCCGGTTCGGTCTTACCCAGCCGGTGCACCCCGCGGCGAACTCGAGCCGGCGGAAACACACAAAGGTGGCGGCGCTGGAATTCTTCTGAATTAACATAAAATGCCGGCCCGCGCGATACCGTTCAACATCCATTTCGAAAATGATTAATGCGTATGTTTTAATAACGGTTCACTAAACCGGGCCTTATTTATGATGTTCCAGCTGGGGTGGGAGCGCGGGGCGACAGGGTGGAAATCGGGGGAGGCTCCTTGCTCCGATAAGGAACGAATGCTCTCGGAGAGTGGCCAAGAAGCGTGAAATACGCGTTTCCGCCCCTCGTGGCAGCAGACGAGCTTTGTCCTGCACCAAGCGGGGCGTTCGTGAAGCGCGGGGCGGCGCAGCGTGGGAGGGCAGGAAAGCCCGTGAATTTTTCATTATTTTTCCCCGGCTCCCCTGCAACCGCAAATCAAATTTCCTGACAAGAAATCAATTATTTGTGCCTCAGACACTTTTCCAGTTCCCCATCTCCGTTCTTCCCCGTGTATAAACAGAGATTAACTTCGTGTAATATCCCTCTCCAGCTCGTAAATACAAATTTCAGTCCTTAATTTAACTCTGCCAGCTATTTTCATAAAGCTCGAGTTTGGATGAAGTTTTCAGACGATATGAGGATGAATTTGCTCGCGGTTTTAGGCTCGCTCGTCGTGGAAAAAGAATGACGGCGGGCGTCGACGCTTCCCTCTCGCTGCGGTCACGGTGCCGGAGCACCGCGTCGGCAATCGGGATCCACTTCCGGCCGAGCTCCGGCGTCTCTCGAAAATCCGACCCGACATTTTTCTCGGCGACGCGTCCGCGGGAAAGGTGCACCCTTCCACGGCACATCGGTTCGACGCCAAGCGACGAGAACGAGATGAAAGAAGCCATTTATTCAAAATTGCGGGCACCGGATCCGATTTAAGATTCCGCCATCATTCCAAATTATGGCGAATGCCTTTTCCTTTGAAGCAATTTGAAATGCGGCGAAGCCCGACGGTGGAAAGGAAGCGAAAGGATTCACCTTTCTCCGCTTCCCTTGCCGATGCCTCCCGGATTCGGCAACGCGGCCTCCTCCTCCTTCGATCGCCTGCCCCGGAATCGCCCCGGGACCTCGTCCGCAAGGCGCAATTTTCCACCCGCGGAGATTCTTTGTAAATAACAATTCTTTTTTAGGCATCAAAAAATAATAAACGTTTAATACGTCTCGGCGGAAAGTGAGATAAATACCCGAAGCATCCATAAACCGGTTTTAAAGCCAGAGAGAACTCGAGGCTGAAAAGCAATTTTCGTCTAGTGACATTATCCCTGCGTTAACGGTAACCGGATAATAATTTCACACTGTCATTCGTTAATCGGCTGAATTTTTCTTCGGAATTATCTATTATCAACATGCCAAAACTTTCCAATTTTCCTCGGCAAGTGCTCATAATTTAAAGATTACGGGGGAACGAGGAAGGCGGTGAAAATGCTGGGGCCGCGGCCTCCGCTTTCCGCCGCCCCCCTCCCCGGGATGCTCCGCGATTCGCGCGCGGAAGGGGGAGGCGGCGGCGGCAACGTGTGCCGACCGATTTTCCCCCTTCGATCCCGTACTTTCCGGACGCGGGAGAGCTCCCGCGAAAAGCGCCCGGGAAACGCGCTGCCTAGGCTCCCGGACGGGAAGGAAAAGCGATCGCAATGCTTTCCCTCGGCGAGATCGTAAATGGGAAAAGGTTCGGGGAGGGAAAGGAAAAGAAAGAAGCGGAAATTTATCGCCGGGATCAACTCGATCAAGTATTGATGACGGGGAAAGGTTTACAACACGTGGACCTCCGTAAGGAAATCGATTTGGTCATTTACCTTCGTCATTATTGCAGACTCCTTTTTTTATTGCAAACAATTCCGCCAACCTTCGGATTTGGGGAAGAAAAAAAAAAAATGGCGGTTTGATGATTGTCACTTTTATCGCTCTGCCCGGCGACCATAATTTCCGGGCCCCGGTCAACGCGGGGATCCCCGGCACCGTCTGAATTTTACATCTCCAATTAACGTTGCCGCAAGTCGCTTGCGACCCGCAGGAAAACCCGTCCGAAACGGAAAAACCGGGAATGCGAGGAAAACTCTCACGAGTCACGTGGTGAAATTGCAGATTCCTCCCCTGAGAAGTTTCCCGGTTTTTCCCTTTTCCGGCCTCCTCCCGAAAAGAAGGAAAACGATCGATTTTATAATTTTCCTTTCGACGCCCGTTCCATATCGGCGGGAAAAAGTTTTTTTGCCTTTCACCTTTCGAAAAATGTTCCAGTTTCCCTGTTGAAATGTTAATTTTGCAACGAGGCTCAGTCTTAAGACGGTAAAAGCAAAATTTTCTGTCTGGTTACCCGAACCGTGGTCCCCGCCTCGCAGACGTCAGCATATCTGCCGAGCGACCCGGCTAATTATGCAAATTCTACGACCTGGATAACCTAACGTGAGAAAGGTCTTCGGAAAATTTGCTTTTCCACGCTTTTCCCCTTTCCCCCCCCCCCTCCCGCCTTCGAATTTTCCATGTTTAATGCCGTCGAGAGCGGGGCTCCTCCCGCAGACCGCTCGATTTGCGTGCCCCAGTCGCCGTCTTTCGGTTTATTTCCGCGCACCGTGCGCAGTTGGGTTAATGGCATTTTCGGGAGAGCGAAAGAAAAGGAAAAAATTGTCATCCGACCACAGAAATTGCATTTGTCTCATTGGAAAAACGAGGAGCGATCTTGGGTTTTTTGCTTGGCTGCCTCGTTCGGCTCGAAATTACGGAAGGGCCGCGTGGGAAGGAAGGCGCAGGAAAATAAGAAAAAGCGGAAATGGAAGGCCGGCGAGGAAGGATGCACTGGGAACGAGCATTGTATGAACATCGCATTCCCGCGTATATTTCCTTCGGCTTGCCGGAGACAGCCCGGGGATTCCTCGGATTCCCACCGCAATCTCCGTAATGGAACCCGGGAGTCTTTTCCAATCGGGGATCCTCGTTTCGCTGAGTACATCATCCGCGCAAACAGATTCCGCCATCGCCGGCCGAAGTGAAATCCGACGTAATTGCGGGGGTGGATTTTTCATCCCCGCCGTTTCCCGCTCCGCCGCTGAGAGGGAGGATCGGCCGATTCGAACCAGGCGCAAGGGGGTTGCAACGTCTGCCACCCCGCGAATGTCGCGAAGTCGATCGACCCGACAAAGGAAAGAAAGGAAAGGATTTTGCTGAGAAAAAAGAAAAAAAATCCGCATTTGCGTCTTTTCCAGAGAGAGGCTTTTATCCGGCGAACGCCCGATCGAGTTACCAGGAGGTCGGGAAATTAATCCTCTGGAACGGAGACCGTCGCGGTCTGTCCGCGTCGACGCCTTGCACGATTTTTTGCTTTTAACAACCCGAACGCGTCGGCACGACACGGTCTCCGCTGAACTACCTGCCGTACGCTCCGTCGGCGGCGGCCCAGGGCGTGCATCTCGATCCGGAACATTTTCCGCAGCGGCGGTCCCGAAATTCTTCCCACCTTTTACCGCTGATTTCAACAGCGCGACTTACCGTTCGCCACGCCGGCGGCAGAAGAGGATCGCGTGGATCAATCCGTTCTGCGGTTCCCTTCAACTCGCGACTGAAATCGTCGTCTGGGAGGTACGCCTCTAAGACTCCGGCACCGACTCCGAGTGACGAAGCGAGATTTCTGGTCTGGAGGAGGTGTCGGAGGAATTTCCCGATCGTGGCAGAAGAACCCGAAAAAGGGCGGAAGCAAATGGAAAAAATAAATGAAATTCCGCGGGTGTCTTCGAGTGCGGGTCAACCGGCATCGGATGAGTCCCGGAGGAACCACAAATTGCATTCTCTCAATTGAATTTTCCGAACGAATTCAGGTGGAACATTTTGCACGACGACTTCCTCGCCATCTTCCCAATTACCGGTGTTTCCTGCGTGACACTAACGACTTCGACGCCTTTTCCAAAGAGCAAAGAGACGGCGTTTGCACGCTGCTGGAGTCTTCCCCGGCCTCGACCGGCATTCGCAGGCTCCGTCCGAAGATTTAACGTTTCAGATCGAATCGAGACGCGAGGAAAAAAAAAAAAAGTACGGAAGCGATTCCCGTTGTAAAGCTTCCACCGGCAAAAACACTTCAACCCCGCGAGGGAAGGCTAGGAACTAAGGGATGATTCACGGGGAAGGGCGGAAAATGTAACTAAATTACTTGAGGAATGAAATTTCCCCTGAGAGCAAAGATTTCTTTTGATTCCTTCTCGTTGCCACCCCGGCAGGCTGCTGCCTCACCTTCCCCACTGCAGGATAAATATTTCACACATCCCAGCATCCCATTCCTCCCTTCCTTGACAAACGATGTATCACTCTCCCGGATCCTTCCGTTCGGAGAGAAAAGGTTAATTTTTGACGAACCCCCGGGAAACTTTTTCTTTTCCCATCCATTTGTTAAATTCCTCGCTGATAATCAGCAAATGGGTTCTTCGGCGTTTCGGAGGTCGATCCGGGGGCCCGGAATTCGTTCGCACGGAAGAAGCTCCGTGCCGGCCGGACGACAGGAGTTTGGCAAGATTCCGTGGCACGAACCAAATTTTTCCCCGCGGCTCCGAGGCTCCGGAGCGACCGAAGCCTCCGCCGTCGTCCGAATTTCGTGCCGGGGCCTCGTGCAAATCGCGTCATTCGGGAGGCAATTTTCAATGCAAACGAACGCGCCGTTCGGCCCCGGATTGCGGAAAAAGTTTAATGTTTTCCAGACGGCTTCGCTGCGGAAAATCCGACACCCACCAGGCAAGACGTGGATTATTATCTGGGGAGGAAATAGGAGAAAAGTTTTTAATAAAATTTATTAGCTTCATTAACCATATTTAATCTTCGAGCTCTAACAAACTTTAACGATAGCTGCGAATGCTTTTTTAATGTTTTTTATTCGGTCATTCGGTAAAAACTTAAAGTTTTTCCGGGACCGAGTGCAATTTCCAGAAGGGTAGGGGCCTCATTTCCAGCCGGAGCGGTCAATTAGTGACAAACGGAGGATTTTCCCCGGGAAGCGAGGAAGCGCATCCTCACCCGTTGCCCCCGGGTCCATAACAATTACGGGTTTTCCCTGAAAATGCATAAGGCGAGCGCGTTACCGCTGCTGCTGTTGAAATTAAACACTTCTCGGAGACTTCCTCCCACCGTCATTTGCATGGAATTATTATTTACAAGACAGTTAAGATGATTACCTATTATCTGGTGGTAACATTACTGCCGTTACTAAAACGATTCTCGTCCGTTTCATCCTTCGCGCGTCGTCATTCGCAGGGTTGATCTGGGACGGTTTTTCGTGAGGCTCCGCCCGATCCCGGAGGCAGAACGGAGCGGGAAATCCCATTTTTGTCGCCCCTGCAATCGGACTTTTTCAGTTGCCCTGGATTTTGCTGCTGCCCGGCGTCGGACGCCCGCGTTGCCGGAGCGGGCATCCCGGAGTGTCGGGAAATTTTTTCGCAGGGATTTCGTATTCCGGGAAAGGGAACTTGAGCGTGGACACGTGGAAAGAAGGCTCGGCAACAATGGGAGGAAAATAGCGAAATGGGCGAAGCCGGTAATAAGAAAAGGTTATTGAAAGATGTATTGAATTCAATCAAACCTTTTGTATAATGCTTTGGAAAAGGTTCGAATTGGTTGATTACCCTTTATATCAGGAAGATGGGAAATAAGAAGTTTTCTTCCTCAAAGAAAAGGGCTCATCTCATGCTCCGAGAGCTTTTGTTGGCAAACCTTCGGATTAAATATTTCCCCCCTCGCGGAGCATTCGGACCGTTCCTGCAGGATTCTTTCCGGCATCGTTCCCACCCTTTCCGGCACTCCCTTCTACCCTTACCGCCGGCTGTATAATCATTAAAACTAACTTTAATTTCATTAATTATGGGAAACATAATACTGCGTTTGTTGTGCAGAATTTTGAAATGTATAATTTTGACCCCCGGGAGCTTGGGTTGGGTGTTCAAATTCACACACGCTCTGCTTCACTCTTTCTGCATGCACCGCACAGAGCTCCTCTAAACGCCCCTTATAGAAGGGAACAGTTCTTTTACGTGAAATTTTCATGGCGGCCACACGTGAATCGCCCAAAATCTTTAAATAAATAATATTGATAATCGATATGCAAATGCATCGACTTTGCATCAACTTATTAGCACATAATTCAAACGGACGAATGAATAATTCATTCCGTTGACAATGCATTAATCTCCCAACGTGATCCACCGAAAATGATTAATCTTTTGAGTAAAGGGGTAAAAGGGGTTTTTCCATAATATTTGAAAAACGAGGGATGCGAAACGGTTTTGCTAATCGATGGAGGGTGCCCCAAATCGAACGGTCGGTACGAACCTAACCCAACAGTCGTAAATTCCGTTTTTTGAACGAGTTGCAATTTGATTTATTCGCGGATATCGCGATCCCTCCTGTGACCGAATCCGGAAAATACACTCGGAAAAGCGGAAGTTCGAAAGGGAAATTAGGAAGAGTTCCGCGATCTTCGCCGCGGCAGTGTTCCCGTTCCGACGCAGCGCGAAAATGGTGGGGGGGGGAACACTGCGCCGAAGGAGTTTCAAAACTCTGAAACCGAAATAAATGAAAAATTTCCCGATAGTTTGCATGGAAATTCAGAAAGAATCGGTCCAGCCGGCAGGCAAAGAATGGGAAAAAGGCTCAGACTTAGCCGCAGCAACGAATTAAGGTTTATAAATTCGCGAGGCTCCGACGCTTTTTAATTTACTGCCATTTACTTATGCGAATTTAACCACGATAATAATAACAAAGGCATCTGGAAAACGCCTCGCAGGTTTTTTAATATACACTTTGCGGGGAATTTTTCCAATACGGCAAGAACAAAGGAACCTGAGCCGCAGCGTCTTCGGGCGGGCGGGGGAGGAAGAAGAAGGAAAAAGATGAAAAATTTTTAATTTGAAGAATTTCACATTATTGCTGTTTGACATGAAGTGGAGAGTGAAATTCGACAAAGGGAAAAATACATTTCCACAAAGGCAGCGCAAGGAGGAAGGAGCGGAATTCGAGAATAACGATCGCTAATGCTGAAAATGAGTCGCAGATTGAAAATCGAGGCGAGATGTAAGGTGAGGAACCTTTTTTTCGACTTGTTTTACCTCAGGCCGGGGGCAGGCGGCGGAAGGGCCGAAGATGCGGACGATAACGACCGGAAATCACGGCTCTCCGATTTACAATCAGGGAGGAAGTTAGGCAAACATTTCTTAATTGAAGTGTTTATGGATGAAATTGCGGGAAACCGCTAATGGAAAGGAAAAGGAATCCGGGAAGCGAGATGCGAGCGGTACGTGACGCGAGTTCCATCGGTGCAGCGCTCCGGGTAAAAGCGAACGTTCGGTTATAAGCGAACGCTGCAGCGGTTGCGCTGAGCTCCACGTCGAACGCGGCGCAGTTGACCGTGCACACAATCGAACCGGGTTGGGCGCGATTAATTTGTCCGGACCTTTTCCACCGCAGACGAAGGCACGCAATGCAGCACCGCTCGCTTCTTGCCCCGCGAGAAGTGCGAGGGTGACACCGGGAAAGGTTCCGGCCGCGGAAAAAGCTCCGCCGGCGGTTACGGGCATAAAAATTCCGGTTATTAATTCCAATTGTTATTTATAAGTCGGGTTTTATGGTAAAGTTTTCGCAACTTTATTACAAAGTCCCCTTAATTCGCCTGGAGTTTCACGGCTTCCCGCGGGAAAATCGAAATACCGGGATGGGACGGCAAAAAGGAAAAGCTTCGCCCGACTTCCGGGTAACAAAATTTTGATTGCAGCGCGGGATTCCATCTCATCTTAATTTTCCACTTTTCTTTTTCACATACGTTCAAATTTAATTTAACTTCTTTTTTTTTTTCCCGCTGCCGTCGTCGGCTGCTGACCTGCTCGGGCATTTCCATCACGTTTCGCAGACCGTCCCGGCGGAGCGTTCCAGCTCGGATGACGAGATCTGGAGCATCGAAGGAAAGGGAAAGCGACTGCGAGCTCGGTAAAGGAAAGGCGGCAATGGAAAAATCCGCCTCCTTTTTTGCGGTCACCGGAAAGAACCGGGCCCCGGGGTGCATACATCTTATTCGCATGCAGCGGCCCCCGTCGGTCGTTCCCCCGGATAAAAGCCCCGAAAATTAACTTAAAGCCTCGGTTTCCATAGCAAATTTAATTTTCATTTCGCTAATGCCGGCATAATAAAATTGTCCCGGAAGCGACGCGGTCTCCCGTGCCGGATGATTTCCCGCAGCATTACCTCGCCATTTTTCCAATCGAAAACCTAACCCCTACCCGCAGAGGACCGGACGCGGGACTGGGAAACCGTCGACGACGCCTCCCTCCCGCAGCGGATCTCTGGACGAGGAAGCCGAAAACGACGAGGAGGGAAACCGGAAGATGGACGGCGGCCTGCAGGGGATGAGAGGCGACTTCGTCCGGTGGAAATGCAAAGATTTTCGGAATTTCCACGCCTTCAAAAACCTCGCAAGAGGCATAAACCGAGGTGAGAGGGAACATCGCTTGTAGATGGCCATCTCCGATGGACATAAATTCCGGTAATTTTGATTCATGAGGGAAATATCCTATACGAAAAATAAATTGCGTTACGGTCGTCGCCATTTTATTATCTCTTCAATAAGGGGTATTTATGCTTTTCTTTATTACGATATATATGTAATAATGGCATTTTTGGTGCCTGGAGGAAGATCGTACACGACGCATCGGTTTAATGCGAAGAAACAGAGTTCGAAATCTTAATGATTTTCCCGCTCTGCGTACATATAAAACGAAATTGCGGAAAATCAAAAATTTAACAGCCCGATCGAGCTGCCGCAGGAACCGCGTTCGTCCGCAGACGAGGCCGAAGTCGGTTCGTTTCCTCAAACGCGTGGCGACCCATGAAAATTGATGAAAATCGCGAAGTGTGCTCGATCTAATGGGAATTGTCACTGCGGCGTTTCCTCTTTCTCCACAACGCGCAAAAAGTCAAGCGAAGACCGTCACCAAAATTTCGATTGTTACGCAGAAAGAAATCGCTCGCCGATACCTGCAAATGGGATGCGGCTCCTGCTGGAAGGGCCCTCTCAGGAACCCGCTCGATGATGGACCGGTCGAGAGATTGCGCTTAACCTGAAGGAAAAGTTCGGCAATTTTATCTCCGGCTAAAAACTTCGGAGTCATTTGAAATGGTTTATGATTTTCCAAGGTGGGAGTTAATAACTTTGTTCATTTTCGGGAGAGAGCACGAGAGCAAGGCTCGGGAAGTGACGGCGAAGAATCATTCACTTCCGGGAGAAGAAGAGACGTCGGCGGAGGAAAAGAAAACTTCTCGCAAATTAACTTGCAATCTTTCACAGTTGGCTCAATCGCCTTAATTTCAGACTCAGACGCCGGAGCAGCTCCCTTCGAGGTTTTCCCGGGGATATCCGACGGGATTTTTCGCAAGAGGAAGCCTCCGAATCCAGCCGCGGGCGCCGAGGGTGGCTCTCGCCGCCGGCCCCATCTTCCGCATTGAGGATTGCAATTAATTTCGAAATCAGTTCGAAAACGAAAATCGCACGAATGTGAGAAAAAGGAAATCGCCCTCGATGAGAAATTCGAAAAACCTTTTTCATCCCCTTTCCATCATCCACCGCTTGATGCAAACAGTGAACCGCTAATAAATTTGCTTTGTTTTTATTATTGCCCAATAAATTGTCCACCCCTGACATCGGAAAAGAAATTGTGGTGTCTCATTCACACGTTCCGCAAGACCGTACGTCTGTGACGTCACGTGACAAGACTTCCTCCCTCTTCATTACGAAGAAATGTAATATTGTAAAAACTTTCCCGGGGGATGAAACTGAAAACAGCCCCCACAACGATTGCCTTCGGGCTAATTAATCTCCATTAAATGCGGCAGAATAGCTTCTGACGATAATTGTGTTTCTTTTGCTTTTATTTTTATGGTCCACTCTCATTTATTACTCTTACATTTAGCGCCGGCCGGAAATAGAACCAGTTGTCGCGGCCGCCGAATTACGCGCATTCGGATTAATTATGAAAGCTTTTCTCGTTTTTGATTTTTCCAAAGCCTGAACCTTTCCTGAGCGAGGTGCCGCTATATTCACAACGATCGCGCCACCTCCGCCGCCTTACAATCGCTCGGTGTGAATGTTGCCCTTCTTTGTTTACATTTTAATCATCTGTTGCACGGTTGCCAGATTTAATCCGGGCAGTGAGCAGGGGAAAATGGCCGCTTCCTGTACACGACACAAATTCGTTTCGACACCGAATTCGGGCCCGAATAAAGTCGGAGGAAATCAAAAAGCCATTCACGTCAATTTTTTTGCATTAACGTAGTCATTTAAACTGAATTTTCCTTTCTCAACTTCTAAACTTTTCTCTCTTACCCGAATAATTCCAGTTTTCTTTAACTCGGGGCGGAAAGAGGAAAAGCTTCCCCCCAAAGTACCCCCCCCCCGTTCCGCGGCCCCAATGAGTCTCGTTACACGCTCCGTAGACTTTTTCTAATTTTTCCGCTCGTCTCCCTCAAAGAGTTTTCCTAATGGGCCACGTAGGATTTCCATTCGCTTGTATCCATTTAAACAACCTAATTGATATTTAAGCGGTTCTCGAAAGCCTTTCCCTCTCCCGAATATTTAAACCCATTTGCGGATTAAAAAATGAACCGGCCTTTGGTGCTGCGAAGATGAGTGGCCCCGGGAATTGGAAATTTTCGCAAAAAAAAAAAAAAAATTAAAACTCCGGAAAACTTATCTTAGTCCCAGGTTAATATTTGATTTTGAAAGACATTCGGAAAGATTTATTTCCTGACGCGGATGTAAGGAATCTGTTGGAATATTAATAAAAGCTAGGAATAAAAAGGGGGATGTCGAATGAATATCCACGTATTAGAACAGCATCGGAGAGATTAACTTCCTGATGGCTGAAGATTTTCGAAAATCTCAACGCGAGCTTTCAAAACGCATTTCGCACCGGGGAAAACTTATCGTCAGCTTGCGTTAATAAAGAATCCATCGTTTGCATTCACATCACAAAACCTGTGAAATTTTAGAAGAAATGTACGGGGAATGATTCCGGGCCCGGATTTTACCCTTCCACGTACTCCGATTTGTAAATCTTTATATGCGAGTTTGATAGACAAAGTTAAAAATATGATGCATGTCTTACGTATATTTATCACGTAATTTTCACATTAGGGAACATCATCGGTTAGGATTTGACTGCATTCGTAATTGCGTACATTCAGGAATCGTTTACGGGAAGATATAAAAGCCGTGATTGAAATGAGGTGGAATCAGGTCCCGGGGAAGACGTTTAAGAGAACAGGATTTTCGGCGGTGGAGGTTTAACGATGGCGGGATTCTCGAATAACGACTTTCCGGCTTAAGTAGTTAGGAATATTCTGCGGGAAGGGCGAGAGGAGGCTGGAAACGTTATGACGTGACTTGTGCTCTGAATAAGGCGTGATTGGGGGAAGCTGTTAATCTTCCGGAGGAGAATCATAAAAAAAGGTCTTTACGCCAGAGAAAGAGTAATGGCATCTGGAAAATCCACGAGGATGCTGAAGGAGATTAGTCATCCGAGGCGCAAGAGCGGAAAAGCAGGCGGATCCCGCGGGGCACATCAGCGATTCTTAGGTTTGAGTGCTGTTGGCGTGGTACCTGCCCATCTGAAGCGTTTCGTGTTCCCCTGCACTTGAAAAATGACAAAAAGATCTTAAATTTTCATCGGCGGAGTGACCAGTCGTTGAGACTGGAAAATCGGTCCGAAAAAAGAATTCTCGCCCATGGCCGATTTCAACTTAGGTTTCCCGGCAGAGCATTTCCCCCCTCCTGCTTCCGTATTTTTCTACCGGCATAGTTTATTTAATTTTTTATATTGGAATGATTTAGGAAATTCTCCAGTTTCTCCCGAGCAGCATTTTCCGCCACGAATGTAAAATATGTTGAATATTTAATAAGGTTGACATGGAAACGTTGCAAAAGGACTTTTTCGCCATCTTTTCTTATTTTTCTTCTTCTCATAACGGAAAAGTCAACGTTCATTTCCCGGTTAGACTTATGAAAGTTTTAAAGCCAAAGTTAAAGGAAGAAACTCTTCTCAGACTTGAAATCTTCCATCTTTCTCCTGCCTCCCTACAACAGCTCGGTTTTTGGCTTCTTATAAATATTTTCAAATTCGTTATAAAATTATACTCTTCGCAACGGAGAAATGCCCCTTTCTCGTTCGGAAACCTGCGGGGAAGAGGCTCGAAACCAGCGGAAAAATACCTTGCCTTGCGACGGTCCTGCCTTCAAAGTTTCCTCGTCCCATTTTCTGCACATCGCGGAAAATATACATTTCTGATCAACTGCTCAAACATCATATTTTAATCGGGGGATTACCCCGTGCCACGTGCGATGAGATTTGGATCCGTCCCGTACTTTTTCCATGTTGTGCTGCGCATTTCCGCCTCTCGAAGAAGAGAACCTCTTCCGGCCGAACGACGACCCATTGACCCAATATTCAGCGGACTCATCCGAATTGAATTTCCTCCCTTATTAATTAATTCCCTAAGAGGATCGAAGAGTCCACATTTAGCATCGTCAGATGAAAATCTCCCTGGCCGTTTCCTCCGGGGGCGAAACTCGATAGTCTGAGGAAGCCGTTCAACAGTAGAAGACGCAAAACTTCCTCAGACTTCGTTGTGGTCCGTTGCCTTTTCACCTTCCGAAAGATGAAGAAACCAAAAGCCGAAGGAATAAAATTTTAACCGGTAACGAAATAAATAATGGCAGGACAAGTTTCTCGCTTTCAGATGAGGTCTCTGTCTGCGGTTGAAATCTCGACACGAAATGGATTTCAAAGGAAACCGCCTCTGACGGGAAGTTTTCCCCGGGAAAAGCTGCTTTCCCCGGGAGAAGCGGTGCCTCCTTTATATCGTCGGTCAGGAGGATTTTTTCGTACGAACCGGTCCCTCTCATTTACCTTCCGCGGGCGGGGAAGATGCCGGAGCACTCCGCCCGTGTGTGTGCACTCTTCGGCGAGTCCGTCTCCACCTTTTCTTTCCGCTTTCCGGATCGCGCCTCCGCTATTTTCAAGTTGTATTTGGGACAAAGTAGTGCAGGAAAATCCGGCGTCGCATTTTCGTACGGAAGAAAGCCTTTCCAACAGCGGTTGCCGGAGCTTGCGCCCTGACGGTCCTCCTGATCCGTGATGTTTACCGATGCACCTTTTCTGTCTCCGCACGATCAGCAGTTATCGATTGTGAAGGCTCCACTCAATAACGCCCTTTTTTTTTCCACCGTCGTAAACCGCTTATAAATCAGAATATTAGGACCGACCCACGAATTTCGCTTTTAGCATTTAAGGAGTAATAAAATCGTGTCCTAAAGATTTATGACATGCCCTTAATGAAATTTCGAGTTTATATCTTGTTCCACCTCTAACCATGTTTTAGATTACACAATTAGAATAATTTTTTTTTCAGAACTTAATAACCGGGAAGGGCCATTTATCAACCGAAAATCTCGACGAAAAAAAACTTGGATTTATGGAAAGAAATTAATTTCGGGACATTTAGAAATAAACCCCGCCGCGTGTATAATATATTTTATAATATACAACGCGTTCCATCATTAATTAATGGATAATCATCCAATGCGAACGGTCGAAAGGAAACCTTCGTGTGGCTGTACATCGATCTTAATAATGACAAATTTGTCAGCGACGTCAGAACGACTTTTTCCATGCAACATCGGAAAATTCACCCCCAACGCTTCGCTTTGCAATAAGCGTTTGGATTTTCCCCTTTACGGCCCCGCCGTGCTGCGGAATCAATTAAGAAATATTTCCTTCTTTTTCCGCAGAGACGGGTTTCCCATTTTGGGTCGAGAATCCCGTCCAACAGACGTAATTTACTCTCCATTTTAGTGGAGCGATTGAAGTTGGAGCTCGTCAATGGAGGCCGAAGTCTCGAATTTAAGCCACTTACAGCAAGTAGCCTACCGATGCTTAGAACGGATTGTTAACTGTTTTGGAAAACCGCTAAAGCCGAAATGAAAAGCTAAAATTTCATTCTTGACTTGCTGAGGTAAATTATCGTGCTCGCGAAAACGATTGGAACGGGGAGGGAAAATCCCGCTCCGCGGAATTCACCCCCAAACTTTTCTCCCGGAACGCTTCTCCCTTTCGAGATGCGAAACGCGGGGAAGCACATGGCCGAGGAGACCGACGGGGAATGAGAATAGGGAAGATGCGTGCCCGCGTCGTGCGGGCACCGGAAGCGGAAGGAGCACGGCGCGAATGAAAATCCGCGCCGAATCCTTATTGTTGCGGTTCTCCGGGACTTCTCGGTGGCGGCGGTCAGAGGGCCGAAATGTTTTCCAGCCCGAGGTGCCGCGTCCGGGGCGAGCACCTTAGGTGTCACTCCGGGTCGAACCGACGCAAAAAAATGAAGCTGACTTTTCGCGGATTTCGCGCGCACCGGGAATCTTTCGCGACAGCATCGCATTCGGGGGAAGCATCGTGAATTGCGACGTCATCTCCCTTAGCGCACTCATAATTTCACCTCCGCATAAATTAAAGAGAAGCCCAAAATCCGAGGAGAAATTTTCCTCCTTTTTCCCGCCGCCGGAAAAGTCGCCTTCCGCCTTCGTCAGCCGTCTATAAATTGCTTATATTCAGCCGCCTTTCCTCCTTTTTTTTTTCCTCACTTATTAACCGCATTTTGACTAATTCCGCTTCCTTCTTCCCGCACTGGCAGGCTTAGGCAAAAGCTCGGGGAAGGAAAGTCCGACTTGGACGCCGTTAAGCCCATTTGTTCTGCTGCTTAATTTAATTCTTCGACAGCGATTTGCGAGAACGAAAACTTTTCCTTTCCTCCCCTCTTACGTCGCTTCCTCGCCTTCCTGCCGATCCTTGCAAAAACCGTGGGCGAAAAACGATTTCCCGCGAGATGGGAGCGCGGAAAAGCGGAGGAGAGGCGAAAGCACCTCAAAGGATGATTCCGGAAGAAAGGGCGGAGGGCACCATCGGATGGGACGGGATTAAAATATTGCAATCAAGGAGAGTGAAACGAAGTTGGTTTCCGTCTTTCGGGCGGAATTAAGGCAAGGGAGAAGACAGAAAGGAAGGCCGAGCATGATGGAAAGCAATCATGGAAATTGCGGGTCGCGAGGGGGGGTTTTCCCGGTTTTTCAGGCAGCCCGGGAAATGCCGCAAGGCACATTCTTTGCGGAGCCAATAATGTCGATGAAAAAAAATTAATTTGACGGGAGGAGGAGGAAAATTTTAAAACGCATCCCGACAGCGACCCCGAGACGAGAATTTATCACGCGGACGTGGTTCTTCCTTTTATACCGCGGCTGCGGCACTCCACATCAATATACATCCGCTTCCGCCCGCGACTTCCTTCCGCCGAGGCGATTTTCCCCGTTTCCCAGCGGCTTACCCCCGCCTGGGGCAAAGCCCCCGTTTTTCCGCACGTAAAATCCAACGAATGAACGGCGGAGCGTAAAATTTCCTTTTTTTCCTTTTTTCTTTTTTTTACCGGCACGGTGCGCCACGTCGGGCGCGCCGCCCTTCCGGAATTTCGACTCGTCGAACGTCGCCCGACAACGGGAGGGAAATGCACGAGCGGAAAATCTCGGGATTCGGCTCTTCCGGCGAAGGCGCATTTGTAAATCGCTGCAGGAAACCTCCCCGTGCATTAGCATGAAGGGGAGAAGAGTTTTCCAAAAGCAAATAAACAAGTAGTTAAGTGAAAAGTTTATAATGTGATGTTCATCTAAGTAGTCCTGGAATTTGACTCGCTCCACAAGATTTATTACATAAAGCAATCTAGGTCTTAGGAAATATGGTTGCGATAAATTTAACCATCTCATTCATTTTTTTCCCTTTTCCGTGGCGCTCCTTCCATTCTCCGGGATCCTCCTTCTCTCCTTACTTTTATTTCCTTCCGAAGAAAATCCCTCGCCTGTTCATTTTTCATATTGAGTGTGAACTTTTATAACCCGCAGCCAGTCTATCCGAACGGTGAAATGGAAAACGTTATTATATCTCCTGCGCTGGGCAGGAGGGCACGGGCCTTCGGAGGGGGGAAAAAAAAAATCCGAAAACGGATTTGTTACATTCTCCCGGCGTTTTTCGCTTCCTTCTGACGAGCCCCCGTCTCTCCCGCCCCCCCCCCGGGAAAGCGGGCGAAACCCAACCTGACCGATCCGAGCGCCTCGAACGGGTTAACGGGCCGAAATTCCCTTCGCGCGGGGCGGGGGGAGGGGGGGGGGTGCGCCGGGAAAAGCTCGCAATCCCCGCGTAATGGCAGATCACGTCGAAAATGGGAAAGAAATTCGAACGTATTTATAATAAACCTCCCGCCGATGGCGGAAAATATATCCGAAAATCGCTTTGTATTGACCAGAAAGGAAAAAAGAAAATGGTGAAAAGCTTCCCCGCACGCGCCCGCGACGAGCAACATACAAATGTAATAAATTCGCTGCATGTTGTTAAAGCGAAAATTCAATTTAAATGAATTCCGAAATTTTTAATAAATATTCATAATTAATTTTCAACCAATTTATGGTGGTCATTTTCGCCCCTTTTTTTCCGTGCCGTGCTCCTCCATCGAAATTTTTACATCCCCCGCGACCATATAATTATCGCTTGCTTCCTCGCGTCCGGTTCTCTCCGGGGTCCGTCTCCGGGGGTTAAAAAAAAAAAAAAGAGAAATGAAGAAAATGACTGCGGCTTTTGACGGAAAGAAAAAAAATTATAAAAGCATTTTATAAATGTTAATGCGAAGATTTACATACAAATAATATTCCAGCGCAGTTACGAGGCGCATTAGCAAATTCAAAAAGGGGAAAAGACATTTAATAATGCCGTTGCTGACGGCCAGAAAGTTATTAATTGTAACCTCTTTGCGGACGAACGCGAGGCCGGAGCCGCATCTCGTGCACTCGGCATCGGAAGTTGCACGTGGAGCAACTGGTTGCCTCCTCCTGCTGTCGCCTCTGCAGTGGCACTTCCGGATCGGGGCGTCCGTTCTGGGCCTCGGGATCCGAAGCGCTCCGAGAGGAATTTTCCCGCCCTTCTGTTTCCCTTCCCTTTTTTGCCGCACGAAGATATTTATCAATATCTATAAAAGATTTACGAATTTACATTTTCCCTTCCCATCCTCCAAAATTCATTTATCATTCGCTCATTCTTCCATTCATCCATCTTCTTCGCCCGGCGTTTATCCCCATCCCTCTCCTCGCGTCTTTTCGCCGGGATAATTTAATCCTGACGGAAAACTTTTGATTGTGCACCTTTGCCGCGCGGGGAAAGCTCTGGCCCGGGACGGGAGGGTGGCCCTTCTTTTCCGGCCACCGGAAAAGCGTCCGGCCCCGCGCTCGACGACTCCGCTTTGGAGTCCCCGGCGGAGAGGGAATCTCGAGGGCCTTCCCCGTCTCCGGACGGCGTTCGCGTCCCGGAGGGAAACGGATGAAGATCGACGGTTTTTCGATGCCGGCCGGAACCTCCTCGGAGTCGTTCCGATTTCGGAAATTTTACGAAATGTCACCCAAAATTTTCCCCCGAGTTTGCGACTCCCCAAAATCCGGGGCCGCGCGCGTCCCTCCACCGCCCGAACGCGGCGAGAAAAATGGAGGGCGACCGGGAACGGAGACGCCGGCGAATTTTCGCAGTTTTCCCGGGGAAAAAAGCGAAGGAAAGCGGAATTTGTGGCCTGCGGGACAATGCGCCCGCGTTCCGGGGCCTCTCCCCGGTGAATGCGGCTAAACCCGGTCTTCGGGGCCCCGTGGAGCGTCGGCCCATTTTTATGTCTCCCCCGAGAACGTCCCCGATGAATTTTTCACGGGGGTAAATTACATATTAACTATTGATGATATGGCGCCCGGAATACCTGGTTTTGCCCTCGGCCCCTTCAAATTTTAACCGTCTTCTTGTAATCCCGTAAACCTCGACCCTTGGCCTTATTTTCAACTTTTCCAATTTCCGACTAAATACACTGCCATAATAGCTGGAAATTTGCCTCTTTCCTAAGCCGCAGCCTCCGATTTTCTTCCTCCTCGCTGGAATGGAAGAGATCGAAATTTGGTACGTGCGCGGACGCTTCCCAAACTGCCCTCGCCCAGCATTTAAGGCGGTTTGCTAAATTTCGGCCTCGTCCGACGCCTCTCGAGTCCCTCTCGAGGAATTTATGCATCTTTAATGTGTCTCTTTGACGACATGTATTATAATGTAAATCGATGCGATGGACGCGGCGGAAATACAAAATTTGGAAGCGGGCGGACGAGCGTTGCGCGCTAAAGGGGAAAATTCGGCTTCGCAAACGAATTCTTTTTTCGACGGACCAAAATGTTCGAATAATTTGAAGCAAGCGACCGAAATCCCGATTCTCGGCGTTGGCGCGAACCGCGTTCGAATTAACATATCGAAGCCCGGGCTCCGAACGGTCCGATCTTGGCGAAGGCACAGGGCGGTTCGCCCGACGATGGAACGGCTCGAAACAATTTTCCCTGCCGAATCGCCTCGCCATTTGGGACCGGAAAACGATTCTGCATCCACGATCCGGGAACGGGGCCAAATCTCCGACCCCGGCTCCGGCTTTCGTTCGAGACATCGAACCGCGAGAGGAAAATCCCTCTCGATTTCCGGCCGGGAATTTTTTTTTTTTTTTAAGCGACTCCCGAATTCACCTTTCGGGCCCAGAAAAGGAGAATTTTCCGCCGCGCCAGCAGCGGCCATCAGAAACAACTTCGCCATTTATGCTTCTTCCATAAATCAGGAAAACGACCGCCTCGACTTGCCGAGAATGATTAAATGGCGTCCGACCGCGGATTCGGAAGCATTTTCATTTGATGCACATCCGCAAACAGAAACCGGCAATTATCGGACGAATCCCGCAATGGACGTGTTCTTTGTTCTCGCTTGCATTGTCCCTCTCACGCCGGACGAGGGAGCTGCGCGTCCCTCCTTCGACGTCGCTGCCATAATTTCTTCGTCGGCGTCGTCGCCGTCGGATGACGGCTCGCAACAGCGGCAAAATCGCTTTCGGCGGTCCCCCCAGTAGCTCAGATGCGAACCGCATTTTGCGAGGCGATTGCGGCACCCCGCGGCCGTCTACCCGGAAAATGAGATTTTCGCCGGAGCCACTTGTTCGGTTGATTTCCGGTTCGTGTCGCGGTGCAGATCACTTTGCCGCTCGATTCCCGCACAAAAGACCGCGTTCCCGTTCGCCTGACTCGGTAAATCTCCTTCCCAATAAGGCGGAGCTGAAATTTTTTTTTTTTCTGTGGCTCGAAAACGGAAGAAGATCACCGGGCTGGGGGTGTCGGAAATGTCGGTGGGACAGCTCCGGCTTCGGCGAGGAAGTCTCGGCGTTCGGAAAAATTCTTCGTCGCCGCGAAACCGTGCCTTGAAAAACCCGACGCCGGAAGTTAACAAATCATTTTTCCGGTTCCATCGAGTTTCCCCTGCGATAACTCTCGAATCGGTCGTCGAAGAAGCGACGGAAAAAAGCATTTCGAGTGTCATTTGCGAGATTGAAGATTTCTTCCGTTCCAATTGTACCTGGGACGCGGTGTGGGGCACGTACTTTCAGGATCGGTGCA
>JAOWBB010006672.1:0-20386 GCA_028565995.1 Ricinus marginatus
CCCCCCGGTGGGGGTCCTCGGGGCTCCTACGAACTCCGGTTTATGATCCCTTATGGACTTCTATCCAGGCCGAACTCGTCAGTACCTTGGCTCGGCCTCCACGCGAGTGCGTGGTGGTGTCACCGAAGACATCAAAGTCTGGCTCGATTGTCCATGCATAGGGATAGGTGGATACTCTACTGTAGTAGGTAACCTTACGTTCTTTCAACGTTTCTTGGCTAAAAATCAGGGCTTGTTTATTCTCAACTTATATCGTACTTCGAAAATCATATGACGAAAAGGATTTTCCGAAAGACTTTGTTTATTCAATGACTTTCATAATTAACATGACAAACTGGTACTTGTCTTTAGCGAATCTTGAACATGTTTCTGAGTCACTCTTGTTAGAAGACTGGCCGGCCGGGGATGTCTGAAACGGAGGACGCCAGAAAGAGGAAAAGAAGACTGACGTGAGAGCGTGATTTGGCTTCTCTCCGCAGGTATACCACCTGCCAAATATCCCGTTTCCACTTGCCACGTGATAAAAATATTTCCTGCGTGCGGCCGAATTTCATAGGGGGAGATGAACTTTGTGAGGCACTACAAAAACATCTCTAATTTTCGACGCTCCCCAAGTTACGCACTAATATTCAAACGCACAACTTATTTTTCGACATATTCATGTATCGAAAATTCATTTTCCACTTTGGAACTCGAAAACGAAAATAAATTGACCTACTTCATTGGAATTTGGATTTAAAATTCGAATGAAGTTCGTCATCTTTCATCTTCCATGCCATGCAAGTTTTGCGGCAACTTTTAAACTTTAACCTGAGCGAATATGCATTAAAATGTGCGACCGCATGTAAGGTACTATGTGAAAACGTCTTTGTTTCCATTTCTCTTACATATCCACGGGATCAAGTCGTTTTAGAAAAATTCCAGATCTATTCGAAGCATAGATCGTTTAAATGAGTTTGGCCTTACTGTTTTCATAAAAGTAAAAAATCTTTTTAATGAAACTTTTCACGGTAAGATGTCATTCTAATTTTGTAGGCATATAAATATTTCTCAAATTTCAAAGCTTTTGTGACTTTTCTAATAATAAATAAATTTTTTCAGAAACATCTTGAATGAAAAAAAATTTTATTGATTTATCTTAAGGTAACCAAATATGACAATTTTCTTGAAATACATTTTAAAATTTTATTATATTCTTTTTATTATATCGGAAGGAATTAAATTGCATAAATTTTATTATAACGTTAAAATGTAGAAAATAAAGGTAAAAAAAGGAAAATCTAATTTGTTTTCAAGGATAAGCATGAGGAACGGATCGATATGAAGATGAAATTTTAAGCGAGGCCTTTCAGCAAATCACTGATATAAGTGTCACAATTGGATATTTCACCGAAGAGTCCAACCACGTCACAGAATTCAGCAAATGATGTGCACGGAAGTATTTCTTCTCTGTATGAAGAAAGCAAACGATCGGAGGCTTTCATCATAGCCTCATCGTTGTGTCTGATGTAGTCAGCCAGCTGACTTGGCCATTGATCTTCGGATGTTGTAGTGACTTTCTGCAAAATAAGAATATTTATTAGTTTCTTCTCGTTCAACATATCCCGATGTGAAAGTCGGTAATTTCTTACCTTGAAGAAATTGGAATAAATGCCATCTATTAATGCAAAAAATATCAGAGCGCTTTTATAGACGTGGTATTCCTTCACGGTTACATCGGCAAGCCTTTGCGTAACCACAGAAGGGGAAATATGTCGAGCGTGAGCGGTCACAATTAACCTACGCAAATGGCCTATACGAGTTTTCTCCCACCGGCTAGGTGAGCATAGTAAAAGCGAAAGTGTGGCCATATAGTAAGGACCTTCCGCATCATAACTGGAGTCCAACCATTTTTCTGTTGCGGTGCAATCCAAAAAACAGGTTAAATTTTTATCTTCACGTGGTGCAGAACGTGTGCTGAAAAGTTTAAAAAAATACGAACCTAAATTTCTTTATATTATTCATGTTTATTTAAATCTCTTTTATATTTGCATTTTCTATGGTTAGAAACTGTGTATGGTAAGAAGAGAAAATATTCCGTGGATATATTAAGAGGAATGAAAACAAACAGGTTTTCACTTGGTATCTTACATGAGGTCGTATATTTTAAAATGATTATCTTAATTCTATCCGAGAATCTAATGTACTAATTTATTATAATGTCCATTTCTCAATTTTCCCAAATTCAAAAACAACTGTATTTTTTCTTTCAGTTCTTAATTTCAAATTCTCAATTTTTCTTCAAAAACAACTGTAAATTCACTGACAATCATGTCTATTCCACTGTTCTAGATTCTCTGCTTAAGGCAATTCTTTTTTCTTCTTTTAATTCATTCTTCTTCTAAATCATTTAAACTATTTAAATGATATAATTTGTAACAGAATTGTTTTTATTTAAACTATATTCATAATAAATTTTAATAGAAATACATACGTGTTTATAACGTAAAGTGCCATGTGAATCAAATACGGTATGATATACATATTTGACTGAGGTCCTCCGCCTCCAGTATCATCATGGAAACTTTTTTCTTGAGCAAATCGAAGTAAGAGAAGCTTCAAATCATGTACTGTTGATACATAGTTTATGTCTCTGTAACAAGAATAATCAGAAAAAAATTAATACATTTCAATCTAAATGAAATATTCTGAATAAAAGACGAAAAAGTTGAAATCCTATTACTGCAATTTTGATGAAATTCAATTACCATACCTGTAACCTGTACATTCCTGTAAATAAGTATTATGTCTAGCAAGGCAACTAGCAAAAGCAGATTCTGGAACTTGCGGACCCCATAACGGAAGTAACCCATTACATTTTGTATTGGCATTTTGCAAAGCAGCAGATTCCCATTCATCCCTCGCACGAGCCAATCTTGAACCAATCAAATAAAATTTATTATTATTTTATAAAACTAATTAATATTAATAAACAGAATAAATAGAATATGAATTCATAAAATAAAACAGAATTAAATGTGAAATAATAATTTCATTTTTTATAAAACAAAAAAAATTCATGTATTATAAAATAAATAAATTATAATAAATTTATATAAGAAAATATAAAAAATTGCGATTTATAGCAATCAAAAGGACAATAAATTACCTTATCAAATAATTGTAAAAATGGAAGTACAATTATTAACTTCATTTAGAAAAACATTCACTATATGCTGTATGCATGAGATTAAATATTTTACAATGTCTTTTAATTTTATTACTTTACATCGGAAAAATTTAATTAAATGAAAATTCTTCGGGAACTTGATCTTGACAGTAACTTAGTATAAATAAATATATCTGAGACTTTATATAATGTTTAAATTAAAGAGTGCCAACTCAACTTACCTAACGGCTGCCATGTGACAGTCAACATGAACTACATTAAAATGAGTTACCGTACTGTAACCTACGGTTTTTCGAGGCTTATTTTCGAATTCTTCAACGTTGCATCTCTTAGTAAAAGTATAAATACCAAGGACTTTTGTTGATTGGAATTTGTATCCTTCGCGACAAATCACGCAAACATGACCAGTTTCCTCTCCGAGATCTTCAACCTGTTGCATTATAGTGCTATCAGCAGTGACCTAAAAGACAAAAAATTATTCTTAAAATTGACAACAATTATTCTTTAATCAACTGTATCTCTTGCGAATGAGATTTTTTTTATCTCTTACTTGTCCTTTTTCATTCGTTCTCATTCCGAGAGCACCCAACTGCCTTTCCCTCATAGCCATTGCTAATCGTTTCTTTTCTGCACGAGTTTGCTCTCGGACTTCTTCAATACGGGTCGCAACTTTCGGATGGGACTTCAAGGCTTCAAGCAAATTCTCTGCCAGAGAACCGACGTGTTCATCCGATGAAACTTGTTCCAGGCGATGGATTATGGGAATGCATTCGGCAGAGACTGCAAGTTGGGTAGCTTCATGATTTGTGGCCAAACCCGTCAGAAATCTAAGAATGTATTTAAGTGCCGGCTTAGATATAAATTCTTTCCAATCGTCGCTATCCGTTCTTGACAATGTTGCTTTTACAGGCGGAGCATGTGACTGTAAAAATTAAAAAAATAAATCAGCAGAGTAAAGCTAATTTTTGTTTATAATACACTTATAGAATAAAAAAATTTTCAACACTTGAGGTGTTACAAATTCCTTCCGCAACCATGAGGAAAATCTTTGATAATTTTTTTTTTTATTTTTTTTAAAATCATAGATAGGTGCATAAGATATCTCCTTATGTTATAAATAAATTTATAATCAAAAGTCTAAAACTCTTCGTTATGTTGTTTCGTTTAATAAACTTTAAATATGAATATATAAACTTCAGATATTTACCGTAATATACTCCAGTGCTTGTTTAACAATTCCCAATGATATAATATAGTCTTTCAAAGTGTTTCCAATCGCATTTTGATCAATGCCAGAGGTTAAAATGCAGAAAAGTTCCAACTTTTGCTCATCCTGGCGAAAATGTTCATGATCGAAAGCGTTAAAATTTAGCACTGGAGTAAAGTTCTGAATGAGAGGCGCCATTCTCTCTTCATTGCCATAGGTAAGAGAAGCGAGAACTCTCATCATGTGTTGAAGAACAGCAGAATTACCATTCGATCCTTTCGTATTGACATATTCGAGTAAAGCTTCAATGTGTTCGACACCACCAAAAGTTTGGGAAAATAAATAAAATTTTTCTGCAGGTTCGCTTGTTGCTTTTGATAATATAACTTCCATAATCTGAAAATATTTTGTAAAAAATTAGCTGTTTTCTACAGCTAGTTATAAAAAATAAAAATGCACAAGTGTCTTTCTTAGCAAGCAAATTTGATTAAGAAAAATTTTAACTCACATCGAGAAGCTCTTCGGTAATAGAAGACTGAGATGTGTTATTTTCCTTTGAAGAACAGAGCTCTTTGAGTACATTTAAAAATACAGAAATAGCATTTAGCTCGGGTCTTGTTAAAACTTCTTGATTCCGTTTCACCTTTACGCAAAGCCTAAATAATTTTAGCAAGACCTGTAGTAATGGCCTAGCTCTTGTCAAATCCGTAATGCAATTTAATCTATCCAGCATTATCTGAAAATAATGATATGTAAGTATAAATAATGCAACTTTTTTTTTCATATCCCAACAATTTAATCTGACTTTCTGAATTACCTGTAAGCCACCGCATTCGGCCATGACATTAGCCATTTTGTATACCTCTTCGTTATTGACTTCTTGTTCACTTTTTGCATTTAGTGTTTCAACAAATTCTTCCGTAGCATCACCAAGAAGACCCCTCATTCGATATACGACTTTCATCGTTTCCGTATCCCCTGGTTCGGCCAACCAAATTTTCTTGTATACTTCTCTTACTGGCAAATTCAAACTAATTATTTTATTATTGACTAGAAGCTCCATTCCATTATCATCTTCGAGCAAAGCTACGAGTTCACAATCTTGGCAGATTTTATTTTTTACGTCGCGCATTAATGGTCCCAGCCCATGCTCATTGCTGCTATATGGATTACCTAACATTCGACCCTGGAACAAAAACATTTTAATAATATTTATTTTATTATTTTAATTGTAATTTCCATTATAAATTTAAATTTTCAGGATAAAAGGCTGCATTAGATTATACCTGCAAGAAATCTTCTTGCTGCGGATCTTTATCCAAAGTCAAATAGAATTCTCCCGTGTCACTCTCTTCGGGATAGATTATAGAGCACAGCCGCTCGAATATGAATACAGGAGTTCTAATATCTTCAGTTGGCTGAGACTTAACAGTTTCTATGCATATTGCCATAAAAGCTTTGGTTTCTTCTTCCGTACCTGAAAATTATTTTTTTTTACGTCACATTCTTCCGGTCTTATAAACTTGGAAACAATTATCTTAGAAAAAATTTTCCAAGGAAATGCATTTCACCCAGAAAAAAAACTTCAGAGATGCAATTGAAACAATTACCAGAGGTCATTTCTTCTAATAACTCTAGTAATTTTTCCTGTGTATCATCGATCAATCTCGTACGTTGAACAACTAAACGCCTTAAGGATAAGTATCCATTCAGTACAGCACCAACCAATCTTCCTTTATATAACTGTTTTATTCCATCGTGATCGAGGAAGGATGCCAGCAATTCGGTAAGCATTTTTAAAGCATATCCTAAAATTAAAAAATAAAGCTTATTAAGGAAAATGTTTGTAAGTAAAAAAAATTTAAAAGAAAATATATAATAAACCTTGAGCCAAGTCTGAAGTGAGCGTCGTATCTTCCAGTCGATGCAACTCTTGTATTTCTTTGGTCAATAAATCAGCTATTTGCAAGAGCAATCCTTTCAACGCCAAATATTGTTTCCACGGCGGTTGCTGAAGCAAGTTTTGATAGAGAGACAAGAATTCAGCACCACTTTCACCTGCCAAACCTAATTCCCCCAGATATCCCGTGAGGAGATCCAATATCTGAAAAATTTTTGAAGTTATTTTTGCTTTCGAGAAAACCTAGTCAGGAGGACAAAGAATTATTCTTAATATTTAATTCTAATTAATATGGAGATTAATTAATCTGTACCTCTTTTTTCCTAATCGAGACTTGACACAAACTCTCCAGCAAATTGCAAGCAACTTGGCGAGACATTCTTGAACTTGGATTGAACAAAACCTGCTTTAACCAAGGAGCATCGTTCCATAATATCACAGGAAAGAAATCTTTCAGTATTTTTTGTTTCTGGCGCCATCTATTGCCATATTTTTCCATTAAGTAATAGGCATGAATTTCCTCTTTTTTAGTTGGTCGTAACACATCCGTTGTAGATTTAGAGGGCATTCTTGATCTCCAAGCCTACGGGAATATAATTTGAATTTATGTATACACACTCACAAATTAATAAATAATTAAAAAAATTTTATTTGATTTATATAACATACCTTAAAAGAATGTTTCGAATCTCCTTGCAACCATTTTTGCACATCTATATGAATTCCTTGAAATGGTATTATTGTGGCCAACGCATCAATTGATTTATCCTTATTTTTTTTCGAAGTCGGTTGACCAGGTTTAATAATATTTTGAAGTATTTTAAGGCAGGGTAATGTTATAGACTCCATAACTACCGGTGACTTCACGTCTTTGCTTGCCATAAAAAGGAGTTGCATCACACATCTGTTGTGGTAAGAAATATTTTATTTTTTATATTATACAGTTGGATGGTACTCAAAGCGAACTGAAAACTTGTTTTTCTCTATAAATTATATTATTCAAAAAATAAATTTTCTTCCTAATTTACTGTAACTTACCTTAATTTCTGTTCCCAACAATTGTCCTCCTTTTGAACAAGAGAAGCTAGAAGAGCCATTTCATGTCGGACAGCAAAAGCCAGATCACTATTAGCCACATGACCAACCAAAGTCAAAGCAATTCTTTCCATAAGTAATATACATAATTCTTGAGTTGCCTTTGCGTTGTCTCTCGTCAATAGGCACAACAGTTCTTGAATCTGGAAAAATAACAATCACGAATAAGCGAGCTAACTGTATAAGAATAATAGTTTTTAGCTGGCTTTTCAAACTTAAATATTACTTGTACAGTTCCTTTGCGCAAATTATTTTTTACAAGTTCTTGAATAAGGCCTTGTGAACAAAGTATCTGACGTGAAGTTGCACTGGTTGCCAAGGCTCGTAAAAGCGTAAGACAATGTTCTGTTGCAGCTGAAGCACAACCATAACATCTTCCCACGCCAATCGATGAAGAATCGGATGGCATGAAAGAAATTGAAGAAGACATAACCTGCGGCAATAAATTAATAATTTACAACGAAAACATCGATTAAAATATAACAGGAATATCTAAAATTTAAGATTTATATCTGACTCAAAATAATGTGAAAAATAGTTCGACGTATTATTTTATAGTATGAAACTGCAAGCACAAACATTTTGTACTGGGAATTGTTTAAGTTCTTATAACTGAACTTACAGCAGCAGAAGAAGTTAACAATCCAGAGTTGCTGGTAGTACTTTTATTAGGAGCAGAGGCAGTTTTGTTTTTAAAACTTTTATCTTTTTGATTTCGATCGTACGCCACTAACTCGCGTCTACACGCTAGAACCCTTTGTATTATTTTGCTTAATTCCTCAAAAGAACTTTTACATTCTCCGCAATATCTCTGTGCGAGTAATTGAATTGCTTTACTGACTTGCGTGCTGCCACTTGGAACCGTCACTGATGCCGAACCTGTTCCGGATGAAGTTGTTCCCGAATTTTCTTCGGCCGATTTTTCAAGATGATTTTCTGTGATTTTCACAATCAACAACTAAAATACATTTGAAAAAGACAAAAAGAGTTAAAAAAAATGTGTGAATATTTAAACCGGAAGCTCATTAAATTCATTTGCTAAGCGATAACTCATACCTCTAAGGATGGTTTGTTAGCAATCAAAGTTCTGTAAACACGATCTGCTTTTTCAAGAGAACTATTTATTGTTGTAACAGTTTTATTCCTATCCTCATCATTTTCGATTGGATCCACTGCACAGCAAGGTTTTGCTGTTAGCGTGTAATCAAATTTGGCATATTTACAAAATCCGCAGGAATGACACAAAAACGGATCTTTTTCATCGTAATTTATTGCTCTGTAAGTAAAAAAAGTTTAAGTTTTTTTTCTGATACTAAATGTTTATAATATTCTTTCAATATCATTTTTCCAATGTTTCTTTCATGTTTAATGTTGATTTAACAGATTTAACACCTACCGGCATTTGTGACATTGAAACACATTTTCTCCACAGTTTCCACAAACGCCAGGATTTGCCGGAACACTGGCACTACATCTTGGACATTGAAGAGTTTCAGATGTGGCTTGAATATTTTCATAAAAATCTGCATACTCTATCATAAGATTGCAAGCAACAATCGGAAGTGGAAATTCCATTTTAACTTCTGTTTGACCAGAAATAAGAGACACTTTTTTTGCTTTGTGCCAAACAGTCAATTTACTTTTCAGCTCCACAACAGCCTGAACGCTTTTATTATTATAATAAATGTTGATCGTACGAACCATTTTCGTTCGTTTCAGATCCCCAATTCGAAGAGTTATTTTACTTATCGTATGACTACCAACGAGTTTCACAAACTGTGTTGTTGTAGTAAATTTTGAGTCGATCTGAAAAAGATATGTTAGACTATAACAAATCAACAAATATAATCTTTAATATCGCACTTCAATGCAGAATTTTGGCTTAAAAAATTAATTAAAAATTTTATTTAGTTAATAGACATTTTTTTAAGTTCATTGTTTGAATCATTTACTTAAATTATTTTAAATTTGTTTAAATTAAAACTTACAGTGATTTAAAATTATCATCTCAAAACTTAATATTTCATGTTAATATTTATATTCAATGACCTTTAGAAATTTTATTTTAATTAAAAAAATTGATTATTTTAGTGTCTTTCATTTATTTTTAAAAAAGTAAAGTCTCACCTTAATTGATGAAAGTTTAATGCTAGTGAGAGGTACTTCGGGATTATTGCAAACTAAGCAAGGCTCACTTTCCAAGTAATAACCATCAAATTCCACAAATTGTGTCAAACTATCATATAAACTCGCATTTGGATGATGTGCCAATAATTCATTTTGTTTTCGTAGCAATGCGACTGCTTGTTCTATGTATTCTATGAGCTGTAAATAAAAATAATGTTAAATTTTTATTTAAGCTCTTCTATTCTCTTCTTCGTTTTATTTCTTTAAATATCAAACCTTCAGCAGAAGAACAATTTAGAACTAAAATTTTGCTAATAAACATTTAGTTACCTTTTTGCCAGATTGGGAAGTTTTCAAGGAGAAATATCCAAGTAGATCAACAAATTGTGCTGCTTTGCGTCCATAAGCATGCAGATGAGGCCATAATTTCCATAATAGATCTAACAGAGCTTCTTGCTCTGAAGGAGACGAATTACTAAAAGTGAAAATACAGTTTTTAATTCTTCTTTTATCTTAAAATTAGTTTTAGTGAATTACAATAAAAGTTTCATTTAAAAAAATTGAACATACTGATAAATTGCTAGAACTAAAGCATGGGCTTGCCAGCGAACGTTCGTAGCATTTGTTTCCAATAGAAACGCCTTTATAAAATTAGAAAATAATTCTCTTGATACAAATTTATTGATTTGCTGAACCAATAAAATACTTTGGGCCTCTTCAAATTTTGCATCGCTTTCGGATTCGTCAGATTTTTCCCTTTCCCTTCTAGGAACATTTGTAGATTGAGTTGAACTTTTAATTTCCTGATTCGATGGGCTTTTCTCAATTTTGGAGCAGCAAAGAGCACATTGAAGAAGTTGAAGAATAGTTGATGAAATACCGTCGTCGAGCACACAACTTATTTCAAACAGAAATGGCAATACATGGTCGTTTTTCAAACAAAAACTTTGCCAATTTCCAGTGCGATAGGTGGCTACTTCAACGCAAGCTTTTAGGTGTTCAATAAGTTCAACTAATGAATCGTAATTGAGAGAGATAGGAAAATGAATATCTAATGGATCGAATCCGCCATCTATGCAACTTCGCTGTACAGCCTGAAACATTAGTTATTACCAAGCATTTAAAATTTTTGTAAACTTAATCTAAAAAACCCAATTTAACTAATAAAAAGATGTTACAGATTTATAACCTACCAGAACATGCGACTCTAAAGTATGCATATCCCTTAATTGCCTATATTTGTCTCTATTACCGCAGAGGAAAAGTAAAAGCTTGCGAACTTGTCTTCGAACAAATGGAGTTTGATGAGTCATCATATATTCACACAGATAATAAAACCAATCCTTGTCAAAATTTGTGGCTATACCAGAAGAAGAATCCATATGTTTCTGAATTTGATATGGCAATCGCAAAGCCATTTCGGTCAGTAACTGAGGATAATCTTCGAATACATCGTTCGCATGTCCTTTTACATATTGCTTTAGAAAAAAAGGCGACATATCGGGTGGCGAAGTCGTTAAATGGGGTTTCAATAGCGCCCCACCTATCGGGTTGACCGATTCATCCGAATTTGTTATTTTCCAATATTCTAGTAGTTCCTCTAATAATTTGAGACAGTATTTAATCATACCGGCTTGTATTAAGAAAGATGCAGTTGTCTGAGACACAAAATTGGAATTTTCGTTTCCTGCTTTCATATTGGCTTTTGAACGTGACATTAGAACACCTGGAATTTCATTCAGAATTTTTAAAAAAATGTTTCAATGCGATCTGAAATAATTAATTAAAAATAATAAAAACCTCTGTCCATTCCAACTTACTAAGAAGGCGCATAATTACAAGGTGAACTTCTCTTTTTGTTGTTCGCTGCCAAATATGTTTCGTATCAGGATCTTTAATGTCCAAAGCCTTTATTAATGTATTTAATAAAGCCTCCAAACATATCTTGTCTTTTTCTTCTTCACTATCAAGATCCGAAGTTAACATCAGAATTACTTGCATGAAAGGTATCACATGTACGCCATCGAATTGGCTATCATTTGAGTATCTCTCAAGGAAATGTTGAAGGAGTGTTAAACGTAATTCGTGAAGGCTTGAACTATTTTCCGCTTCAGGTTCATGTTCCGGTTCCAAGACATCTGTTTCGTGAGACTGGAAACCTGTTATAAAAATTTAAAGGGAAATCAATACCGTTTTATAATATGTAACTTTTACCAAAAAGCAAGACAAAAAAAGGACCTGTTTGAGCTCCCAATGAACTGATCTCGCTTCTGACCCCGACTAAAGGTTCTTGCATATTATCTCCATAAGCTGAACTCCTTCCTGAAATGTTATGTTCTCCTGTTATACTTTCAACACCGCTTCCACCACTTTCGGAGCCAGCACTTCCGCCCTAAAATTGTGAAATTTCAACCATTAATCGTTGCAATTCTCTTTTTCAAATTTTTTCGAAAATAAAAATCGCGAAAAAGTATAGATATTAAATTAGGATTGAAAAATGGATAAGAATAAAATTTATAGTAAAAAAACTAAATGCCTAAATTTCGATTCAACTGGAATAAATAAAAAAAACGTTAAAATTGAATAATTTAGTAAAGTAAAAGTAAGAATTTCATATTAAAATGGGAAAGAATAAAGACTATGAAAAATGTTAACTTTAAACTAACTTAATTTAAACTTAAAATGATTGAAAGAATTATAAACATAAAAAAAACAAAAAGAAATGAATACCTGTACCTGTTCGGCGGGGGATGTTCTGAGAGTACTTCCATCAGTAGCAGCAGTTGATCCTTCATCATCAGAACCCCCTGCACTGGCTGTAGTATCAGAGTAATGACCAGCTTCTTGGCTCTGTCCTGGCCCTTGATTGTGAGCTAATACTTGTAGGCTTTGTAACGTTGCACCAGCTATATTTTGCAATCCTTGAAGATTTGCTAAACCTTGCAATCCTTGTTGTATACCCTGCTGTAGAACCTGAAGATCTTGAGCATTCTCGTGATCCTTTAAAAAATTTTAATTTTGTTATCAAATTAAAATTAAGAGTGAAATCGTAGATCCTTAAAGGCTTTCCTTACGAATTTCGGAGAAAACAATTTTTTATGCATATTTTAATTTTCATACTTATATGTAACATCGTTCTTAAACATAATTTTTACCTGAAGACTTAGAGCAATTGCCAACTCTACCATTGTTTCGTCATCTGCATCAGGAGGTATATCAAGAAGAGGTGGAAAAATACCTGGTCCTCCCAATAATGCCTCAATAGGGTTCATACCGACAACTTGATTGCCAGAAGAAGCATTTCTAGTCTCAGGAGCTAGAAGAACCATGGGTTCGACGGTGTCAACCTCGAAATGAGCTTGATCTGCTTCTGACGAATCCTGTGAAGGTTGTGAAACTGGCCCTTTGTCGGATTCCATTTCCGTAGTGCCTCCTAGTAAGTTCGTTAAAATTAGTATAGGAAAAAGAGATAAACCAAAGATGTCACATTAATTATCTACAAAAGATCTTTTTTGACCTGGTGTGCTACAATGAGGAGGACTGGGGATGAAGACCCTTCGCCTTTTTGGTCTTGGTCGTAGAACTCTGATTAGTGCTTGTTTTGCGCTGAAACTAATTTGCATATTGTCGCTAAATAATAAATCTGTATATTGCTTTGACGTCTCCGCAATGGTACCGTCTAGATCACAAAGACTAAAGGCGTGAAATATCTCGACTAATGCTTGAACAACAGCTTCAACATGAGTCAATCCCGGTTTGCACACGGGTGCTCGAGCCAAATTTTTTGGAGCACAATCTAAGAGCTGCCAAAGTATATTTGTTAGCTCCGACATAAAGTGCTTGGAAGATTGTTTAACAGTTTTTGTAGTAGGTGATTCATCCTTGTCTAAAGTCGTATCTTCTGAAAAATAATAATCAAAAACTTTCATTAAAAACATATATAAAGCTTCTAAAAATTCGCAACAAATTATTGACTGATTTCAGTTTTATCGATTGCAATAAAAAACATTTCAGATGAAATGCACTTAATGATTTCAATACTTACTGTCTGCAGATTTTGCTTCTAACACGGGGAAATTTTCTGCAAATTTAGCTAAATTGTATGGCCTCGCTACGGCTACACTTCTGACAGTGAGCACTAGCCTGTAAAAGGCTTCTGGATCAATATCTTTTGGCTTAGCCATCGCCTTAAAGTTTTGTAAAGACTGATAAGCATAGTTTAGCAGAGCGAAATCCTACAAATAAAGAAAATTTATTACATTAACAAGAAACAAAAATTCTATTGTGTTTAAATTTATTTTTTCATAATATTATAATCGGGATTATTTTAATGTATATTTAAATTGCGAACAATATTTATAGTTTCAAACTGCAATCCGCAAGTTATTTGTTGTTTGCATATATTTGTTATGACGATTCTTCATCGATCGATTAACAATAGATGATAATAATAGTTACTTCGATGATGATAATAATAATAATAATAATAATAATAATAATAAGAAAAAAAAATAAACTGAAAAAAATATAATATAAATAAATGAAAAAATTTATAATATAAATATTGGAAATTCATAAGGAATAGTTTACGTTTTAAAGTTCAAAGGATTATGGTTTACCTTATAGTTATGATATGCTGTCTTGGAACTGTGAAGAGCTGATAATAAAGACTTAGTATGTAACTGAAGGGATGCTGGTGTGGGCAGCGTTAGCAGTGAACTTGCTACTTCCATAGCCGCGGCTCTTTGTTGCGATTTAATGTCTTCTGCATTATTGCTTATTAAAGTGAAGCAGCTATCTAAAACCTCCAAAATACCCGAAACCATTCTGCAAAACAAAATTTAAGTAATTTTATTGTTTCAATTTAAATAAATAAAAAGATTTTAATTAATGATTTATATGAACTTCAAAAATATTAAAACTATTTACAATCAGAATTTCAGGATACAAAAAAAATTAGTCAATTTAAGGATAAGCATGTATAATTTAGTAAAATAAAAATCGAAAACTTGCTGTTATAATGATAATAATGACTTTTTTACTAAAATAGACTGTTAAACCTACTTTTCCAATGTTGTCAATGGAGTGGGAGTGATGGGTAAATTTTCGTTTTCAGAAGCAGAATTAGATGCTGCTGGAGCTGCAGCTGCCACATTGCTACTCAGTTCTTCGCTTTCTTCAGGCCAACCAAAGGCATCTTTTGTTTTACCATAACTAAAATAAAAAAAAATTATTCCTTTCTGTTAATTAATCAAACTTCAAAAAAAAAAAAGCATAAAAATAAATCCATGCCGCCCTTACACTTTAATGGAATCCACTATGATAACATTATCGGGATCAGGTGATGGCCCGAAAGAAATAGTTAATCTCTTATCCGCTTGCAAACTCTCTTCTCTAGTAAGAGGAAAATCAAACCATCTATTTTTTGCGGCAGAAGTGTGTATGCTACGTCCAAATATTTCGATGTAGGCAGGCGAGCGTTGAGCATCTTGATTTCCCAAAGATACTCTGATTCCGGTAATGACCAATGAATGATCATTATTAATAATTTCCACATTAAAACCAGTCTGCTTTGTGGATACAACGTACATTCCCATTGTATTTAAACGATGTTTAATTTGCTGTGAATTGTATATCTGTAGCAAGTCATTTCCACCAAACTCTATGTCATTCATAACTTGGCAATGCTCGAAGAAATCAACAGGGAATGTAACGCTTCCTAATAGGTAAAACCAAAAAAATCTTTTAAAAACATTTCAGGATTAAAATCTTGAACAATTATCCAACGTTTTCACTATAATTTTTTCCTTATAAATTTATTTAAGCTCTAATATAATTGTCTATATTTTTTCAGCTTTTTTAAGTTTTTTTTTTATAAAATTTATGGTCTTATTGTTTTAATCATTAGATGAATCTGGGTCTATCGTAATATACTACTGATGAAGAAGAAAAGGAAAATTTCCATCAGTTTTTAATTTCAATGAATGGAATTTTCAAAGACTAATTAGGTATTTCAAATAATCAGAACAAAAATTCCTGGTTTTTATCTAGTCAAGACTAGATTCAAATTATCCTCAAGATTCTTAGTTCAAATGCATCAATTACTTTTTAACCATGAGATTAATTATATACAGGGGTAAAATCATGTAATATGCATGCTATATACAATTCTGTAATACATATGCCATATGCAAATGATAATACTGCAAATAAAGAAAAAACTAATTAACTAACCCGATGGTTTGCCAGTTTGCGAATTGGCAGCCTTTTTTTTCCGTGCCTGCTTAATATTTGTTGTCGATGATACAGCTTGAACATTAGACGAAAGCCAATAACCAGTCTGTTCCATGCTGGCCATGTAAATTCGAAGACTTCCATCTTCGCATAAAAGGATTAGAGTAGTACGATGATCTGAATTTGAAGAAGGATGTCGTATAGCAACCATATCCATGATTTTTGCTTTAGCCGGTACAACTTTAATTTCCTGAACCAAAATAGTGTCCGGTTTTATCATAAGAATAACCGGATTATTACCTAAAAAGTAAAATTGAATAAATCAAACAATTAATGCTGACAGGAAACAATATTTTTCATTTTTATCGTTAATTTATATAATTTATTTAACTTTTAATTCTGAAATGAAAATAAATTGAATAGTGTAATTGAATTAAAAGTCATAAAGTTATTAATTATCTTTAGCAAAATGAGATGAAATTTTAAAGTATCTATCTATATATATGTATAGATATCTATATATATCATAATATCAATATTCGTTCAATATCATTGAACGAAAAATTTTGTTTATTATCTCACTGTAATAATATCTGCTTGAGAAAAAATAAAAATAAAGTTTAATTCTTTTCAATATTTTTATCTTATTACTTTTCAAAAAATATCTTACTACTTTGCATGACGCTGCAGACCAATCCAGGATGATTCGGTACTTCACTCCATTGGTATAAAGGCTGTGGTTGCGCATTATTAGCTTTGCCACTATTTCCCGATTTACCCAAGTTAATAAGGAAAACTGAAGAAAGACCTCTGAATCCGCACTCGTAATAGATGAGGGGTGCCACAAAACTTTTTCCTGAAGCATGACTGAAAAATAACATCTGAAGAGTGTGGGAATAGTAAATAGAAACACCTCCACCTTCAACTTGACCGTTTGATTCTTTTGCTTCCGGATGATAATTCTCGAGCACATCCATTACAAAAAAAGGTCCATGAATGGCTAAACTCTCCTCATACATTTCTTGAGTATAAATGTGGCCGGCCGATGACATTATCAAGATGTAAGAATAATCAATCTGAAATAAATGAAGCGCATTAACTAAATTCATAATTGAAAGTTATAACTGCGTAATGTAGGGCAATACTTCGACAAATTATGAAATGAACCCAAGACATTGAAAAATCTATGTTACGAATATAAAAATTATTTCCTTTTTCATAAGAGGCTACATAATAAATTTGCATAAAATATTGAAATGTTTACCGATTCATTGTAATAGAACGTACAATCCCTAACTTTTCCCGCTGGAACAAGAAAGAAATATTTAGGACGAACAGCGTCCTTGCTAAGATCATAAATTTTGATGAAATCAGCTGTGACTAGAGCTAATTCTGTTTGAGAACCAGGTAGCCATATGGCTTTAATTATAAAATTTCCTCCCTCTAGTTGTGGATGCAAAACTAAATGGTCTGCTACAAGTCCATTGCTACTGAAGGTAACAACATGACAATCCTGAAAAAAAAATAGAAAAAAATTAATGTTTTTGAAATAAAAATATTAAAAATTAATACTAAATCTTACTAATCCCAAGACAATTATTTTGCAATTTGATACAAATGAAAAAATTGGAAAATGAAAGAGCTATTTTTATACAGAACAAATAATGTAGGGAAAGAATTACAATGGAATTACAATAATATGAAAATTCATCTGTAGAATAAAGAAAAAGCCATATTAACATAGATATTTTGATCATTCTCAATATTTCCATTGACTTTTACAAATGAATAAAGATTTGGATTTTACCTTAAGACCGCAAACAGCCAAGAAATCCTCATTCCATGGATTTCCTGTTATGGACAAGACGGTGAACGGAATTGGAGCGGATGCCAATCTCGTTAAAGTCAATTTACGTTTAGATGAATCCGCTTGCTTAAGTAATGCACTAAGTTGAAGAACCGTGATTTTTCCTTTTTCATGTGACACTGCTAGATGTTGTCTTTTTCCATGAGGCGAAGATAAACAACACATAGCTACACGTCGTATCATATGAGCCGAAAGAAGTTGTCGAATCATTTGACCCTGATCGCCGGAATAATTCATTCTCACATTTTCAAAAGCTCCTTCTTGTGATCCAAGAGTTGGTAACTATAAAAATTAATACATTTATCATGTTTTTCCTTCGATGTTTATAAAGAAATAAGAAAATAATTTTATAATTTTTTTTTTGCCTTCAAAAAAACAAAACATGTTTTCTTTACACTCTTTTAACAATATAACGGTCATTAGTTTCATTATATATATATATATATATATATATAATCTAAAAACTTACCATAAGTTGATCGGTTTCTTGAAACTTCTTTTCGAGCGTATGCAATTGATTCATAGCTATTTGGCCTCTGAGATGACATCCGACAGGTGAATGACGATCACAAGAAGCTTTAACAGCAGGAACCAAACTTTTCACTAACTCCAACAACGAAGATATCATATTTGCGCTCGTTGCCACATTCGTAAGTGCTTCTCGATAATTCTCTAAAATTTGAAATGTTTTTTAAATTAATATTTTCAAATTTGTAAAATAAATATACACACTTTATTCACCAAGTTGTAATTCAATTTATTTACAACTTCATCATCAAAAATTTTGATAAAGGGAAAAAATTTCAATAGAGAAAACTAAAGAATTTAAAAAAAATGCTCTTGAAGGAACATGATATACAAATTTTTCATTTTTTATTATAGTCATAATCAAGACATCTTACTTTGATTTAGTGACATTAAGAACTTTAAATAATATTATGTATGAGATTATTTTAATTATTGTTTTCAATTAAAAGTTCTTGCTAAAATTATGAAATTATTTAAAGGCAACAATATTACTGAAATAAATTTATATAAAATATTTTTTTTATTTTTTAAAAAAAAGCAAAAGATATTTACCTAATTGTTTGGCAAGATTGGCTAGTCTAGTTCGATCCTTATTTATTCTCTCATTTCTTTCAAAATTCACTGGGGAAGATGGTCTTCTTCTTAAGGAACTGGGAAGCATTGTCTCTATTCCAAAATTTCCAGAACCTTGACAACTGGAATTTGAAACAGTTTGCCCAGAATGTTCATTGCTAGTTTGTGGATTCCTTTTAGTAAGTGCTTGACAACTGTTATCTTGCTTAGCTCCACAATCGCAAAAGAAATTTCCAAATTTCGAATAAGTTATGTCATGACCCCGATGACAAACGCGTGCGCAAACTGTGCACACTCCAACACCATCAACCATTTTGCAAGTGTGACAGTGATACCAATGTTGATTCATAAATTCTTTCTGAGTGATAGTAAATGTACAAAGTTTATTGCAAAGACTGTCTTCGTCCTAGATTTATAAAAAAAGAAAACAATTTATTTTTTATACAATTTTTAGTATGACGTAATGTATTTTATTAAAATAAATTGAAATTACAGAATCTTCTCCTCCAGATTCTTCCTCATCATGACCAACATCATCTATCCAGTCACAATCAAGATCAAGAGGAGTATCTCCATCCCAAGGTGGTGAAGTTGCACGACCCAATGTTGCAGGTCCTAGGGCCGTAACTATATCGGTGACGTAATTTAATAAGTGACAAGTAGAATCTAACATTGTTCTGTGCCTACCAAAAGTAGCTCCGGCTTCGATCTTTTCCAAAACTTCTTTTTGTACAAGAAATCGTTTACTAAAAAAAATTAAATTTTCTTAATAATGAATAGAATGCGTAATTTTAAGCTATTTTAAATTTTAAATAAAAAATTGGCGTTCATTTGAATTATATAAAATATTTTCATTTCAAAAAAATTACAAATAGAAATATATATGAAAAAAAACTTTAAACATCAAATCTCAAAACTTATTAAATATAACATATTTAAAAGAATCTTAGAATTCATTTTTAATATATACCCAAATAAAGTAATCAATATTAAAAGAAAGACATCCTTTTCAAGTTTATTGCAAAGATTGTCTTTGTCTTAGATTTATAAAAAAAGATTAAGAATTTATTTTTTATATAAGTTTTAGATGTTTCATTAACATTGCTTAAAAAATTAAATACTACATTTCATTTATGATCTTTGTCTCTAAAACATTATCTAGAATTCAACAGAGAAACACTTCGTTTACTGATTTCAAGAAAACAAAGTTTTGACATGTTGCTACAACTGAAGTCTAAATGACAACTCGCAAAATATAGGTTTGTTTTTGCATCTTCTGCTTCTATGTTATAATAAATTTTCATTCATTAAATGATATAGATTCGAATTAAAAATGATAAATACTTATTTCAATATTATTCAAAAAATACAAAAATCAGGATTAATTTTACCTTATATCCAACCATCCGGTTGCTGCTTTAAATAAATGAAAGTGACCTTTTCCGCTTCCGGCGTCGGCAAGGGTAGACATTATAATCATCAGAGCAGGAAAACCAACTCCTTCCACTGTTGATAATATTTGAGTGGCGATGGGAATCATTGCTTTCAACAGCGTCATAGCTACTTCTTCACCAGCTGGGCTAAAAAGGAATTAATTTGATTGCATATATAAAATTAAATAGAAATTTAATATTATTTTTAAAAAATTTTTTGTTATTTATTTCCCATTTTAACAGAAAATTTTTA
>JAOWBB010006673.1:0-20378 GCA_028565995.1 Ricinus marginatus
AATGAATTTCAAATTAAAAAATTAAATGAAATTGCAAAATATATGTTTTAAATTATTTTAGAAAAGCTAATAGAAGTTTCAAAGTTACTGATAACTACCGAAACGAATTAATATAAATTTCATTTAATTTTCAAAATTTTTTCAAAACAAAAATTTTACCCTGATTTTATAGAGTTTTCATTTTCATTATGACTATCCTATGCAGTTTGATTACTCCAATTTTGAAACCATTTTATCCGGAAATAATTGACCTGTGATTGGCTAATATATTTGTACTCTTAAATTGTTATTAGGTCGTAGGTTGCTTATCCGAAAATAGATACGACCAAATATCGATAATAAATTTTAGTTTTCCAATAATTTACATTATAAGTAACAACAATTCAAAATGCAAACTCTTAGTTATTTATTGACGTTCATTATTGTCGAAATTAACTAAATACATCTATAATTATTTACTTAACAAAAAACCAAAACAATGAAATATTGTCTTGGTTTTTTTTTTTTAATTGCAGATAAATAGAATGGAAACTTGAGTTTTAATGAATAAAAAGTGGTTACTTTTCTAAGGAATTATGTTTCAAGTCCTAATCGAGTCCATATAAATCCAGTTTGAAACTTATCTACTGGCTGGAACACATGTGGGTAGGGAGTTGATCTGGATTTGAAGTAATCTGATGGAGCGTGCATAACAAATTTCAGGCATTCCAGTTTTCTTGGTAATTCCTCATCAGGCCCTGGAATGTAGAAAAATTTTTTTTTAAAACTGGAAAATACTGCAATTTTCCAAAACAGTACTTCCAAAAGATATATAGTCAAATAATTACTTCTGGCAAGAATATAAAAAAAACTCATATCTGATTAATAATTTCAATGTGTTTTTCAAATAATGTGACATAGTAAAAATTTATCATGAGAAATTCATATTTATTACCTAAAATGTAAGATGATGGATCAAATGTAAGGGAATTGGTGCTTTTGGTAGGCAATAACCAAGAAATTACAGCACTCTTCTCACCATATGCATCTGTTAACAAACCTGAAAAAAATCATTTGACTCATTTCACCCAAGTGAAATATATACAAATTAGGTTTTGAGGAGTAAAATTTCATTCCTTTTAACTATGTAGAACAATTTTGAGTATGAATTTTGAAAAATTTACGATTAAATGGATATTGTATTTATAAATTAAAAATATTCATCTTTCATGACAGGAGAGATTTTTTACCTCTAATTTGAGCATAATAATTTCCTCCATGCACATCTTCTACTTGAACTACATCCCCAGTTTGTATGTAACTTCCTTTGAAAAATATGAAATTACTGGTAACGGTAGTGGCCACAGCTGATGGTGCTTTTAAGGGCTAAAATAAAATATTCATGCAAATTAAAACGTTAATCCCCAGGCACTCGCTGGAAGTTTTTAATTCGAGAAATACTTAATAATTGTTTTCGTGGTGAAATAATTTTTCTTTGTTACATTCTTAAAAAATATTTATATTCGTATTACCGGTTTCTTAAATATATTTCTTCGACCTTTTCCCTTCGGTGCCAAGGGCTTTGGCAGAGCGTAAGGATTTAATCTAGTCTTGTAATTCCTCGTCATTCTTGTACTTTTACGAAGCATAATTTTCGACGTGCTATGCGATTCCGCTTGGTTTTTATTGGCGAACATCTCCTCCTTTTGTTGGGACAACATCAATAGCCTCTCCTCTTCTCTGTGCTTTTGGCTGCATTCGTTGCATATGAACCCCAGTTCAGTATTTCTCCACATTGCGGACTCGGTTCTTTGACATTGTATACATTCGGGTCTGACTCCAAAGGGCATATTTGCTTAATAAGAATTATAACTTGGCATAGAAATAATAATATCACAAAAACAAAAAAATTATATATGAAACAGTTTTAAAACCATCCGTTTCTGACGTAGCCGTGGCAGTAAAACAATAATAAAAGCCGAGTTGTTTACAATTGATCTCGAAGGCAGCACAGAGCACAGATGTTAGCGCTCAAGTCTTGTGAACAACCGAAAAGTAAATACAAAATGGCTTTTCAACGTTGACGAATTCGTTGTTTATGCTAGAGGATGGACAAAAATTGTTTTGACTGTGAATTGGGCAAAAGGCATGCATTTTGTGTAAAATGAGATTTTTTCACGAGCCGAAGTAATTTGAAAATGTTAAAACATTTAAATGGGTTATTTCGTCATAAAAAATGGTTTATTTTAGTTTTGTGTACCGCCCTTGGAAATATTTTTTGTGTTCATGGTATGTATTTTCATCTGAGCAAAACAAATTTTTTTTTAAAAACTTTAATTGAAAAAACCTTGAATTATTGTAAATCGAATGTTAGGGGAAATATTTAATTGAGTTGATCTTTGATTTTTGCGACAATTTAAATTTAATATACAAAGTTTTTAGACTTTTTTTGACATAATTGAGGTCTATTAGTAGTGTATATATATATATATATATTTTGGGGAAGGCTGTTTTGTGAGGAAATAATTTAAATTTCACTGTTTCAGTTGCTGTTCATGAAAGCTATATCTTACATATTTTTTGCTTTTTACTGTAACTTTAATTAATAAACAATCTTCCTTAACACAATATCCATCTAATAATTCAATAGCAAAACACAAATTGAAATATTTATTTTCATATTAGAAAATCTTAAATTATATTAGTAGTAAAAATTTTAAATTTTTTAAAACTAACCCTTCAAAATGCTTTTCTCATGAATAGCTAAGCTTAATTCATAAATTTACAATAAATTGATACAGCAAACTAGTTTTTTTAAACAATTTTGATCACAATAACATTTAATAAAAGAACTGTTGAGAATGTTCAAAAAAATTAAAAACTTGTAAATGGGAAGTTTTCAGATTTACATGGGAAAAATTTGTAAAAACATCTACAGTGCACTTAGCAAAAAAATTATATATTAGTGTAATAAATCCAGGTTTTCTTATTATTTTAACCTGCATATATTAGAAAGTTAAAATAATTGATTACATGGAACAATATTAGAGTAATTATCAAAAATTGATATATTTATACAATGTAGTATTCAGAATGTAATATAATCATAATTTAGAAGCCTAGACTCTATTACAGTAAAAAAAAGGCTTTCTTTTCAGAATTTATACATTTATATTTTAGTCAGGAAAAGAATTGTATAATTGCTTTACAACAGGAATGATCATTGTATTACAAAAACATGCAAAATTCAAAATCTCATAAATGAAGCAGTGCAGTATAAATTATTTAAAATTAATGATAATGGAATTACGTGGGTTCATAACAAATAAAATTTAAATCTCTAATTGAAATTAACTTTTTGAAAATTAAATAAAAAGGAATGCAAAATCAAAAGAATGCGGATTGTTTAATATGAGGATAATATAAATATATTATTGGTGAAAGATTGTAAATTTAAAATAAATATAATATGAATTGTCAAATGCAGATCAATTTGAGTGACTATTAGTGAATAGTGACTTGATTTCATTCAGGCATTTTAATGTTATCATTGAACAATAGCTTGAAAATAAAAAAAGGACCTACACCGATTTCGAAATAAGTAATACCCCATTTGTAATAGACACTGATTGATAGAAAATGTCGAACGGTGTCTGAAAGTATAATGCGTATCATGAATATCTATTAACGGCATGTTTTATTTAGAAAAAATTGGGTACTGAACTGGCATCTTTTTCATTCAATCAAAATTGTGCTTATAATTTAATAAGAAATGAGGAAGTAAGAACATTTAAAAAAAAATTTATTATTATTGTTAAAAAAGGAAATATATCAACTTAAATGTCTTTTACACAAAAACCTTCAGAAAAATCAAATGATTATGTGACTGCTGTCATTTTGAAACACTCAATCTTTTTCACTTTTATATTTTAATAATTTGAGCAAGATTTAACGAACCTGAAAAATTTTAATATTTTGAATGTCTCCCAATGTCATGCAAAATTAGAAGAGTTCAAGATAAAGCATCAAAAGAGAAGATTTGCTAATTGTTAAAAAGAAAAAAAAAAACAAAATATCCTGAAATGAAACGTAGTAGCAGTTTGCTTGATTGAAACAACTCATGGGACGAGACGGGACTGATCTGTCCAATTAAATTGCAATCGTAATAAAAATGAACTCAAAAGTGCTGAAGGCTAAAAGGTTCTGAAAAAATATCGAAGGGAGTACCTGCTGAATTTAAACCTTATGATAAATAACTTTTGGTGTTGCTTACACCACCGAAAAATGATATTTTGAATCGATTCACGGTTTACTTTTCTCGACGAGTTATTTGACTGCCTGCAAGAGTGCCATCTTAATATTTTGCCCATCCGTGATGATGGAGGTTTCAAAAAAATATTATTTCCGTTTCACGAACACCGGTTCATTAACCTTTTTCCTTAAATAAGTCCCCGAATTCCTCCTGGCATGGGTGACTCACTTCCAGTCCCGTTCGTCTTCTGGTTCAAATTTCCTTTTTTGAAAATTCTCCGGACGCCTTTGCTTTTGCGCTCGGCTTGAATCTTTCCCGGACGTGTTCTGAGTAACGGATCGGGAACGTTTTCACTTCCGCTCGTTCTCGCACGCTCCTCCGGAGGAATCTTCGACCTCGTTGAAGCTGTTGCAATGAAGCGGCGAATTTATCGCGAGGGGTTGCGGGTGCTTTTCCATGGTTTTCTCCGGGACTTCGATACCTGCCTGGAACGAGCATTGAACATTAAGAACATCGATTCTTATTAAATGACATCCCAATGGTCGCATTGGGAAATTTGCTTTTGGGTGAGGGCGAGATTGACGGGTCATGTATAAAAATTTTATTTTGTATTTCACTGTCCAGAAGAGAAGTGAGACATTTAAAATAACATTTTGCAACGGGGTTTTCATCGGAATGCGACATGGACATATTTTTGTTGTCAATAATCTGTGCGACAACACTTTTTCTGACATAAAATATGTACGTAATTTCTTATAAAAAATAAATATCTTTTCATTTTTTCGCAGTTCCTCTTTAAGTTAAACTCCGATTTTGAGCTTTAAGGTAATATCTTTTTAAGTTCTTCGATATTTCAAAAGCGTTTCAGATAAGTTTTTGTTTTTTTTTTTTTACCCCGAACTAATACTCGAAATAAGTAATAAATATTGTATGTCTAAAGCTGTAATAAAATGTCTATAACTAACTAGCTGCGATAAAACCAGCTGGAAGAGAGGATTAAGGGATGATTTATCGTTCATTTTTTTAATGTATAACATGTGTACATGATGTAGAAGCGCATATGAAATTCCTTAACTCGAATTTTTGTTAATACGGATTATTTTTACACCGCGACATTTTTCCAAATTAAAATTATTGAGATTTTTGCAACCGCAGATGCCTCGAATTTAATTTCATATTTACTCTTTTTGTTTTGAAAAGAAGGTTGCTTGCTTTTCGAAAGGCATTTCAGACCGAACTACATGGAGCTTCGTGACTTTTGGACCTTAATTTTGTATTAATAATATTCTTAAGTCATAAAATTAATAAATACCCGTTAGCCTTCGTAATGTTGAACCAATATACCATAGTATACATATGATTGGTAGACATTTATTAACCACTTAAATAATTGATCTGCTTCATAATTTATTTCGTTCTTAAATATATTTATTTTTACGTACATTTCAAATCTCATTTATTACTCCGGAACAAGCTCATATATTCCTCGTCGGTTTATCCTGCTATCCTAAATTTAGATGGAAACTAGAGTTAAACTTCTAAGTTTCTAAGTAGGAATTTGTTTAAAGGTCTTACTTTCGTTTTGTGCCTCTCTTGTCGATGCTGTTTAATTATTAATTGTGCACTTTCTTATAAAGTTTCTGTAAAATTTTAATATGTCGAGTTTATTTACTTTCTATTAGTTCCCATTTATAAACTAGTTTTTTTTATGTTTTTCTACTTAATATTGAAGTTTGGTACTATGTACTGAGTGGAATTTTTTTCATTTATTCCTTCGACGGGGGCCCGTAAACCTTAATTCAAACAAAATTTTCACACCTTTTTCCTTTTCTCTTAACTCATAAAGATCGAATGTGTCTTCAAATTATTTTGAAGGAAAATTGAGATCGTGAATTTTCTTATTCAAACGCCAATCCACGATCACTCTCAGATTTGTAGAGATATTCATATTTGGGGCCCCAGACTTCATGCGTTGGTAGCATTCCATTTTCTGTTCCATTCAAAAATTTTGAAAGTCATTTTCATTCATTTGATAAACGTCAAAAAATTATCCGAATTTTTGATCGGCACAAAATCCTCTTAATTACAACTTGGCCGGAGTTGTTTTTGATTTGAAATAATATAGTGTTTGCTTGATTTCTATCTTAAGATATGAAAATCAAATTAAAAGCTAATGGAAAATGCCTCTTCGATTGAAGCCTATTACAAGAATGAAGGTGTATGATCATTCTTATCGGAAAATATAAAGCAAATACATTTCGTCATTGCTGTACTTTACCTGGGAGGCAGACTCTGATGTTTTATTCCAATCTTTATTTGATTTTTTAATTCAATATTTTTTTCCAACAGTGTGAAGTCTCCAAATAAAGTGAACAAAGTTAAATTACCTCTATGAAATTGGTTAATTCTTAAGATTTATCATAATTGTTTTAAATGTAGAATAATTTCCCAAGAATGGTAAATAATTTACTTATTGAAGAGCAAGTATAATTAATTTTGTAAGGTCGAGGGACTCGATTTGTTGTAAAGTCGTAGATAATTGGTTTAAATTGCAAGCAATCTTGTAATTTAAGAAACTGAATGATTTCATCCCGAGAGCGCATCAGCCGAGATCCTGCTGGACGAGCAAACACTAAATGTAGAATTTTGCCAGAAACAAATTCGAATTTTTGTCGGGATTGTTCCTCGAGGCATTTCGGTGTATAATTTGAGAAGAAAACATTTCGATTTTGTAGCTGGGCACTCCTAAAGCCTGAAAATCACGTTAACGCTCGGCTTGTCATTATAACAAAGAATTGAGATTTGAACCCAAGCAAATGATAAAAGGAACCTTTGAATTAGTTGAACTTCAAATACCAATTCCTCTGGAAATCTTCTTGCTGCTGAAATATGTAAATGATTAACCTGAAGAATCCTTAGAATGCTAGAAATGGATCCATATTTACATTAACGGTTGCGTCGTAAAATTCAAAGTGCAAAATATTGAAAAAATTGAAAATTGAATAGGAAAATTCTATTTTCCTATTCATTCAATAAAATATGCATATATTGTACCCAAATCTAATTCATAAATTTTCAATAAAGTATTTATCAGTCTAAATTAGGTTAAGTAATGCCGTTTCTATCCAGGCAATAACTAATGGCGCATTTTCAGTTAATCTCTACTTATTTTTTGATTGATGGAATGCAAGGTACTTTCATATGCATTAAACCGTATTTTGCGTTATGTGGTTTTAAAAATTTCATGTTTAACAAGTAATTATTTGATTAATTTATAGTCAGTATTTAGATGTGTTAAAAAAAGGTCATGGAGCATTAATCAGAATGATTTTGAATTAACAGTAACTGAATTCCATTGCGAGTTAAAAGTTAAATACATGAATTTTGTAATCTTTCATAAAGTATTGTCTAATGGATTTAACGAGCAATTGTAAATTGTAAATGTTTAAGCGGAAAATTTTATTACATAAATGCGAATATGTAAAGGACTTTCACGCCGCGATGGATGCTTGAAGAAATTTCCATTACTCAACAGTTCTAAATGTCCAAGTTTGCAGATGGTACAAATGAAAACTAACTGTGGACGTTTTCCATTTGTGCCATAATCAGTCATCGCATGCAGACAGTAACATTTTAACTTGATGCGTGAGGAAATTTAACGCACTAAAAAATAAAATAAGAAATACTGAATTTAAAGAAAATGCTTGGCCCACGGTGGAAAAATAGTTTTGTTATTTGTTTTGTCCCAAGACCTCACGAATGTAATATTAATCATGTTTCAAGCGGCCCACAAACCTGTGCACCACGGCAAAGGCCGAGGCAGAGATTAACCGGGATGAATGCGATGCGATTGATCATAAATATCGAGGACCACAATCCCCTTCCAGCACTTTCTGAATGATTATCTAGTCGAGAATCCAAAATATTTTCGACCATAAATCAATAAAAAACGTGAGCCTAACAAAAGTTCTTATGAAGACCTCGACGCAACATATAATGAGATGTCCACCGAGGACCGGGGAGATCTTCCTCTTAGTTATATTTTATGGTGTCAAATGAAAAAAACCGTTCAAAAACATTTTACGCTCGAAGAAACTGTCAATAGACCGAGAGAATTCAAGAGTGATGGCGGGCATTGAAAAGCATTTCTGAAAATATTTATATATATAAAAAAACAGTGATCTATAAATAAGGAATGTGATTATTTAATATAAATAAGAAGGATCCACGAAATAAATAACCGAACAATAAAAAGTTTATTTCCTTTTACAGAACTTAAACAATTACTTGAAGAATCTCGACAAATTTTGTTCGAAATGTTTTTCAGGGGAACAAAGCTTGAGGTTTGCTGTCGAGCCGGTGGACGTGGTGGTGGTCACTGGTCGATCGGTAACTCTGCACTGTGCCGTGGACGTCACTCATGACTATACCGAGGAAGTGGAAATTCGCTGGAGAGGAGACGATCCCAGTTCCTATTTTCATGACCGGGACCCCAAAAGGTAATTTATGAAAAATAAAATTTATAATAAGTTTGTTTTATTGCCTTTGCCGATTGTTGATGTAATATATGTTCGGTCGTGACTTTTATCACGTCAGTTTAAGTCAAACTTAACAATTTTCCGAGGGTCATGAGTTGAAAAATGCTTTTGCTGCACTCATAATTTACCTTTTACCAGCTCCGATTCTTTAAAGTCGTTATTTATTGCTTGTTAGTATTTTCAAGGCAGCTATCATTGATGCAGGATCAGCCAAAAAAAAAAAAGCGTTTACGGTCGTTTATAAATTTTAAAAAGGCAACATTCAAAATTTTCGATATCCAAAACTAAGACAATTATTTCTCTCGTAGAAATCTCCTGTCCAATGGTTCTTTGTTCATACCTCACATAACGGCAGAAGATCAGGGTAATTATCAATGTGTGGCCATTTTCGATTCGATAGGTGCCATGGCAAGTCGCTTTGCAAAGGTGGAGGTAGCCGGTAAGCACTTTAACGTCGATATTAATAATCTCGAGCAGATGAATTATTAAAAGAATGTTTAATTTTGCGTATGTTTAAATATGCAGGTCTCGTGCCGACTTTGGCGAACCAGCCGCAAGATCTTCGTGTATTTCCAGGGCAAACGGCACATTTCAGCTGCATGATGAATGGTCCGCTTAAATATTCCATTACATGGTTAAAAGATGAGCGACCCCTTGTTGTTGACTCATCGAAAATGGTGCTTATGCCTTCTGGTAGGAACAAGCACATTATCTTGAAAAATATTTGCTTTTTCAGTTGAAAAATTAAAAAAAAGAAAATACATTTGAACTTTTTTCATTGTATTGAAATAAGTTAAATTTGAAAAGTAAACAAAATGTATTTAATCAATTTACTTTTACTGTTGTTGCTGTAGTGGAAGTTATCACTTTTATTAGAATTATTATTACCGCGTCACTATCTGTTTTACTTATCATAAATCAAAGGGACAATTTTAATATGACGCTAATCTTGGGACTAGATTTTAATTTTATTATATCATATACTTGAATAAAAGAGGCGAAAAAAGTTAACGCACAAGATGAAAGCAGCGATGCGGTCATGATCCAGTCGAAACCCTTTCCACTGCATTTAATAATTCGGAATTTCGAAATATATATTTCCCAATTATCATTTTATGAAGATGAAGGCATTTTTGAAAATCCTTATGTACACAAACGCATTGCTTATATGAAAAACTGAAATCATTTGTTTCTTTAAGGCTAATGCGTTGTTTAAAAATTAGACTGGAGATACTGGTACCAAATATTTAGTAAATTTAAATTTTGTAGGTTCTTTGGAAATAGATAAAGTCGATTCCTCAGATCAGGGCAACTACAAATGTAATGCTTCAAGTTCTGGGATTCATAAAGTGAGCAATAAGGCTGTATTAACTATGGATATGGATGAGGGTCAGTTTCGGAAGATGCCTTCGTAAACGATTATACATTGGTTTCTTCATTATAAACATATTAATAAATTTTACAATAAATAAATAAAATGTGAACAATTGATTTACAGAAGCTGCTGCAAACGTCGTGGCACCAGTTTTCATCACCCAACCCAAATCAGTGGTCGTCCAAGAAGGAAGTACTTTAACTTTGGATTGTGCAGCGAACGGATTTCCTAGACCTTGGCTTATTTGGTTGAAGCATGGAGTAACACTTGACGTCGCGTAAGTTATTTATTAATTGCCGGGATTTTCGTCTGTAATTGCAGTCAGTCAGAAATTTGGTAAAATTACACGTCGAGATATGCTTATCACAAGTATTTTGAGTCTGTATGATTCTAAAAATAGCTATTATCTATCTATAATCTGAAAATTTTATCATTTATAACCTAAATTTATAATTTTTCAATTAACCTTTTTTACACTTTTAATAATAACATATCCCCAATTTACATCACTGTTTCAAAGTTATATTTCACTATTTAAATTTCAAAGAACCAATTATGTTTCATAAAAAAAGTTGGTATCCATGAAATAAATTTTAATAAGTTATAAAACTAAATGGATGAAAAATGTTGATACTTAAAATAGTTAATGATCTTTTAAGTCATAATTGAAATCGAAAACCTTCACAAAAAGGAAGATCGTGTGATTGTTTCAAATATATTTTAAACTTAAATTTAACTATAGTAACGATTTCAACAAATAGTAATCGGCTATAATTTGATGGATCGTGTACGAGAAATACTTTTTTTTTAAAATACATAAGTGTTAAGTAAATAGTATTATAAATAAAGAGAGAGACATGCGTTAATTTTAAAAACTCGATATTCTAAATTAATAGTTAAAATTCTTTGTGTTAAATAAAAATGGAATTTTTATAATATTTAGTAAATATCTGCCAAATCAAATATATTACTGCCAATATAATAATAAATCTTTAACAACATAAATGTAGAAATTAGAATAAATTGTTGTTATAAATTTCACCTTTAGAAAAGATCAAGATCAATCATAAAAAGTTTTTTGCTCTTAGTGAAAATTTAATCCACATGAAAAATTATCCCATTCTTTTATCAGAAAAATTTCATCTTGCTTTTACACATTTTATATTGATACCAGTTGAATAATTTTTTTTTTGTATATCGAAAGCTACAAAAAAAAATTCAAAAGTTGCCGGTGAAATATTACTAGAAAAACTTCAGTTTTGAACCATAAAAAACAATTTTATTATTACTGAATTGATTCGATGGAATTCTATTAAATCGTGCATCGGGCCCTCAAATTCGATCAGAAAATCCAACCTTAAAATTCCTTATGAGACCTATTTTAGAGGATAGTTTGCTTTCATTTATTAATTAAAAAGTATTTAAGAAATATTTGTTTTTGAAATATTTATTATTAGTAAATGCTTTTCTGAAAATAATTAGACTGGTAGATTTTATTCTGAGATCTATTGTGGTAACGATATAATAAATATTATTAAAATCCCTAAATTTTCACTTATCCAGCGACTTCGGGAGCAGATTCAGAAAACTAGGAACTGGAAGCCTCCAAATATCAAATATTGAAGAAAAAGATGCTGGCACCTATCAGTGCCGAGCAGAAAATGGTGAAGACAGCATTGATGCCACGGCATCTATAGAGGTTCAAGGTAAATTTCAGAACCTAATGAAAATTTCTGTCGTAAAAGAAGTTTTATTTCTCGCCTACGCAGACTTTGATTTTGAGTTTTGTTATATTTTACAAAAAATGGCGAAACCGTTAAATTATGCAACACTGTTTTTGCAGTTCCGCCGCGATTTGTAAGAATGCCACAAGACACGACAGCTTATGAAAAGGAAGATGTAGAATTATCCTGTCAAGTTACCGGTAAACCTGAGCCTAAAATACAGTGGCTGAAAAACGGCGAAGCGATCACAATAAATGACTATCTTCAGCTGGTAAATGGCTACAATCTTAAAATCCTCGGTTTGATGCAAATGGATGCTGGAATATTTCAGTGTTTTGCTTCGAATGCGGCTGGAAATATTCAAGCTGCTGCACGATTAATCGTATTGCAATTAAGTAAGTCTGATATATTGCTTTATTTTAAAATGTACATACATATTTTGTAAGATGTAAAATACTTGTAATGCTTAATGTGAAACTGTATGAATGTCTTTTTAGAGCTCGTGAATATTTAAATTTATTTTTCTTTACATTTCATTTTTATTTTGTTTATTTTATTCTTTTTAATTTTAAAATTTAGCTTTTTTATTTTATTTCACTTATTTCATTTATTTTATTTTTTCCCTTGTTCCTCTCCTATTTATTCCTCTGCTTTCTCAATCGAAGGAGCCAGCAAACTGGACTCTAAAAAATCAGGAAATAGTGAAAGGTGGACGCCGCTTCTGTTGAAGTCCGACAATGATAAATATGATAACAGTAGCGAAGATGATGACGATGATGACTATGAGTCTATTCCTTTCCTTCTCAATATATCTCATCCCAACACATCCAAACACTCTAAAAACAATAACAATCCTAGCAAGTTATCCCCTCAAATCTTTTCGTCTAATAATTTAGGTGGCTCAAACTTTGGAAAGGGAGACTCTTATTCTTCGTATTTACCATCGAAACCAAGAGATTTACAGGCACAGATGATTTCGAAAACATTTGTAACACTTAGTTGGAAACCTCCGTTTCAAACGAATGGAGAAATAAAATCGTACTCTATTTATTTTAGACAGGAAGGGTCTCAAAGGTAATTTTCTTTTTAAAAAATTTAAGACTTTTTTTGTTTGAATGGGGTTCGAAAATTTATTCTCCTTAAAATAAACTCCGAAAATTTCAGGCATTAGAATTCCTGAAAGCCAGAACAACACAAACGTCAAGCATGTTTAAGGAATAAAGTTAATTGTGGTTCCTTTTTTTACAGTCAATGATTTATGAAAAATTGAAAAACATATTTTCCCTTTACGTTTCGTGTAAGCGGTGATGGTTAACAATCCTCCGTTTTGATCTAGAAAACACATTTAAAAAATTCAAATTATAAGTATTTTGAATTTTTCATTTTTGCCAGTGTGGCACATTATTCAGTGTTTCTTTTTCTCATTTTAAAATACTTTAACATTTTGAAATCATGGTCACAGAATGATTTGTAATGCAGCAAAATACAATGTTGCTGTTCCCTATAGTAGGGTAAAGTTTTTATTTATACTTTATAGCAAGACTCAGTAATGTTCAAAAATTGAAATGAATTTCCATTCTTGAAAACTTAAATTTTTCTGATGAATATATTTATTTTATTTTTAACATTTATATTCATAGAGAAAGAGTTTTGAATGTATCTGGTTCAACGACCGAAAGCCAGGTAGTTTCAGGATTACAGCCAGATAGATTGTACCACTTCAGAGTAGTTGCAAATAATGCTAATGGGGCCGGTGCAAGTAGTGATGATCTCAAAGTTGCTACAGAGGCAGAAATTTACGTACCTGGACCTCCAGATGGCATAAATGTACGTTTTTTCTTTTTTATTTTTTAATAATCATTATTTTCACTAACTATCGATTCAGTTTATATAAACTTGAAATGAAAAAAAATTTTTAAACTTTTATAGATATTAGAAAATTTTTTTTAGGCTTTTGCCACAAGTCCAACAAGCATTTATGTGCAATGGAAACCTCCTGCCATAACCAACGGCGATAATTTGCAGTATAATTTATTTTATATGGAAGGGGATTCTGTTGATGAAAGATCTATAAAAACATCCGATTTATCCTATGAATTGAACGGTTTAAACAAATTTACTGAATATTCCATTTGGGTAGTAGCGTACAATGATAAAGGATCAGGTAGATCAAGTGAAGAAGTTATTGTTCGAACCCTTTCTGATGTACCCTCTGAATCACCTCAAAATGTGGTAATTGAGGCTGACAGTGCAACGGTAAAATTTTAAAATTTTATTCAAATACAAATCCCAGATGAAAACGGTTGCATTTTGAACAACTTTAATTGATTATTCTCAGAGTATCATTGTGAGATGGGAACCTCCGCCCAAAGATGGTCAAAATGGTATAATCACGGGATATAAATTGAGATACAAGAAACAAAACCGACGAAATCGTGGCGACAAAGGAAATACAGTAACTGCTGCAGGAGATCGAAGACTTCATGTTTTATCCGATCTTGATAAAGGCTCCGTATATCAGGTATTTGTTATTAATTGCTTATCATTAATCGTAATATTTTAGTTAGAAAACATTTTAAAAAATAAATCTATAATTTATTTTAGCTGTTATTTATACTTACCGTATCATTTTTTGTTTTTCAGATTAGACTATGGGCAATGAATATTAATGGAACAGGTCCACCAACGGATTGGTATCCCGTAGAAACTTACGATAACGATTTAGATGAAACGCAAGTTAGTTAAAATTTTACATTTCTAATTAATTTATTTCTAATCTACGATTCTTCATATTTTTTTTAAATTTTAATCGAATTTTTAGGTGCCTGATCAACCCACCACTTTAATTGCTCGTTCCAGCGCTACAAGCATCCGAGTTTCATGGGGACCTCCAAAAAATTCGAATATAATGGTTCGTGGTTACACAATCAGATGGGGTAAAGGAGCTCCTTATGACTACACTCAAATACTGGAGGGCAAACAGAGATCATATAACATCGAAGGATTAGGTCCGGTTTCTTTTAGTGTTTGATACATGATTTTTCAAGAACAAAAAAAATTGATGTTTTAAACTCCTCATATTCAAAAATCATGTTTTTAATGAATTTGTCAAATACGAAATGCATAAATTAACGGAATTTCCAATTTTCATTTCCAGAAACTAATTCAGAATATGTGATATCTCTTAGCGCCTACAACAGGATTGGTACAGGCCAAGCCGTCTATGTATCCGTCCGAACGAGAGAAGAGCTTCCTCTTGAATCTCAGACACCTCTGATGCCTCCGGTTGGACTAAAAGCAATTGTTCTTTCTGCAACAACAATTGTTTTATATTGGACAGATACACTTAGAAATCCTGTAAATATAGATTCAGAAAAAAATTTTTTCACATCAGATCCTTGTATACCTTATTAATTTATTTTTTTCATACTACAGATGATCACAGACGATCGCTATTATTCCGTAAGATATTCATGGGCTCATCATCCAAACTCCAAACCTAAGTATTATAATACGACTGATCTCAACTGCATGATTACAGATCTCAGACCCAATACTCAATACGAATTTAGTGTAAAACTTATTAAGGTGCACAATCATAATATATAAAAATATAATTTAATTTTATTACAATTTCGTGCGTGTTGACAAAAAGTAAAATTGAATGGTTACTATTTCAGGGCCGACGAGAGAGTAAATGGTCCATGATAGTATTCAACACAACCCATGAGGATCTGCCATCATCACCTCCGAGGGATCTTACCATAGTGCCTGTGGAAAAAAATCCAACCCAAGTGAATCTTAATTGGCAGCCACCAAAACAAGCCAATGGCTTAATAACAGGTAAGCGTTGGTGACTGAATGAAAGTAAAAAATTTTATCGGAGTTAAGTCAGTATTTGCACGAAAAATTTATTTTATGAAAATAATCAATTTGTCATATTAATAATTTCAAACCATTACTCTCTTTAATTTTTAACGCTTTGCAATAATTGTAATTTTCTAATCTCTGTTATTTGTATCTTGATCATTATTATTATTATTATTATTATTATTATTATTATTATTATTGTTATTATCATTGTTATTATTACACTTCTATTATTTTCGTCATTGTCATTATTATGATCATTATTATTGTTTTCCATCTTAGGTAGGGCTTGGCCTTTTTGAACCCTTGATTAGGTTTTCTACCAAGTGATCAAGAATTGATTTGTGTGCTTTCTGTATCTGTGCATGGCTATGTTCTTGTAGCGCAGTAAGAGTAGACGTGTCAGATTTATGAGTGATTGCGATTCCGGCTGATGACACGAAGACATTTTGTTTCTAGATTTTTATTTCTATTGCTAGTTCAAAGAAATTTTCGTTTTCTCTATTTACTTTGAATGTTTTTGTCGTTGGTTATTGCGATGTTCATCATGTCTATGATATTGTTTTCCTTGTTCATTAATTATATATCCGATCTGTTAGTGTAATCTACCGATGGATCCAATCTTATAAGAAATCCTCGATGGGAGAAATTGTTGTTGTCGCTTGTTCTCTTTTTGTGAGTGAATTGTTGGATTGTTTTTCGTTATATCTGAAAAGATAGTTTTTAAGTGTAACGTTACAAATATTGGATAAATACTAGTCTTGCTGGTGTTGGGCATTTTTTTATTGCGATTCATTTGAATTCTCATGCTTGTATAAAACATTCGATTGCTTCATTTTCGTGTTTGCTATGAGTGTCCCATTTTCTTGTTCAACGTTTAGTCTTAGATATGGTATTCTGTTATTTATGATTATGGTTCGTTTTCGCTCTATGAATATTTGATGTCTTATACGCCTTTGCAGTGTATTTCCGGACCCTGTTCTTGTTGTCACAAAGCACATTTTGCTCCTTTACTTGAATATCAATGTCATACGTTTCCCGACGTCTCACTTGTTATCTATGAAGAAACGAAGCATCCGATGAAGGAGTAGTTCAGTATTGCTTCTGGATGTATTGTTCGGTTGCAGTGATAATTGGACTTAGTCGCCCGATAAGTGTCCGCCTGCTCGACGATTCATTAGTAGGGATTGCCTGACATCTCGCTCAGCATTAACTAGTGGCGAATCCTGTCGATTATCCCCCGATAGTTTAGATCCTTTTTTTAAACCCTTATTTCGATCCCATTTTGTAATACGCGTGTAAGTTCCATCATTTGGGATTGTAGAGGAAAGAGCGTTGCAAGGAACGCTACAGGTTGAAGGAGGAACATATTTTTAGGTTCAAAAATGTGGAGTTTTTGAAGTATGGAAAACTATTTATATGTTGGAAGTAGTGCTGGGGAAAATCAGATTAAACGATATGTTTTTCCATAAAGGCGGAATCAAATCCGCAAACAGTTGAATTGGCGGTCGTGTGAGTTGCCTGTTACGGCCACTAATTTATTATTTTTTATTATTATAATTAATATTTTCTTTATTGATGTTTCTTACATTAGCGAGAATAAACTTAAATTCATAAAAATTTGTTCCATAGGTTATGTAATACTTTACACAACGGACGCTGAAAAAAACGAAAAGGATTGGATACCTCAAAATATTGTCGGAGATAAAATGACTGCAGTTGTAAAAGGCCTGAAGCCCAGTACTATGTACTATTTTAAGATTCAAGCAAGGAACAGCAAAGGATACGGTCCTTTATCCTTGAAAGTATCATTTACAACTGGAGAAGGTTCTGCTGCATCGCATGAAGGCAGTTTATTCGGAAAAGGTTAAATATAACATTTCATACTTGCTTATATGTAATAATGTGCATAAAACTATAAATTTCTCGTTTATCATTAGCTGTTCGATATTTATGCCCCAATATTTAAGAGCATTTAATCCGTCGATTGTGCTATTTAAGTTATTATTCATTTTTCTCGATTGTTTCTATGAAAACTTTAATTTCTTACTATTAAAAACAATTTTTTTTTTTTTATATGAATGTTCATAAGAAAAATAATCTTGTCTTAGATGGTCGGCCGCTCTCTAAAATGATATACATTATCTTGGCATGTTCACTAATTGCTGTATTCTGCGTAACACTTATTATTGGCATCATTTGCTGCAAGCGAGCCAGTGCCCGTCATCGTAACGCCAGCGGTTACATGAAAGGCAACCTCAAACCGAATACTAATATGAAACCTCCTGATTTGTGGATACATCACGATCAAATGGAATTGAAGGCTCTCGAAAAATCTCATCAGAGCAATTCTGATATAGGTAAAGTTTTTTCCACCATTGGGTAAAGCAATGAAAATAAGTTTTTCAGTCCCAACATTAAACATATTTACTTTTTAAGGATTAGAGTTAGTATTATATTTCTTTTTTAGAACTCTTAGAAGTTCTCTCTAGAACTTCTTTTACTAATATCTCATTTTGATGAATATTTATACCTAGGCCCAAGCAGTTCCGGATCTCAAATGAATACTCTAGGCCGTACATCATCAAACCCACAAAACGATTTTGATCATTCGAATTCATTAGACAAAAGAACGTACCTCCCGAGTTATGTTGGTAAGCATTAATTAAGAGTTTCATAATCTTTCTAAAGTTAAATGCATTTTTGCCTTCTGTGCCTCCAATTATTCATATTTATTTTATTTCCAAATTTATTGTGTAATAACTATAATGTGATTGATTTGAAGTTATAGTTCCTGGACTGCGAATATGGTAAGAATGTATGATATGAAAATAGATCCGAATATTTCTATATAAAAATAAAGATTTCATTTTTTGTTTTTTTTTAAGTGTATCACGAGTTGTACCTTTTTCAATAGTCAAATTGAAAAGATATTGTGATCATTTGGCCAACATGATTTTTTTTCGTTGCGATTCATACTAAATACTAGTCCATTGCTAATTTTTTTTATTTTAACAAATATAAATGCTTATATATGCGTTATGATATTTAAATGTTTTTTTTTCTCTGCATGATTCCATGTTTATTACATACATTAAAGTTCAGTCATTATTGAATAGTCATTAAATTATGTTGCTTCTACACTTTTAAAAGCTCTGTCACTATTTTTCGTTTCGCTTATGCTTGTATGCACTTTGTTCATCTAGGCACTAATTCAAACGCAGAAAAAACATCAACTATTAAAAGAACTGTTAAACCGAAACCGATTTCTTTGCCGATGGATTCCCAGCGTAAGTATCAACTATATAAAGTTTATTTGTAAACTTAAATGAAACAAATTTTCAATGCACATATAGGGCTTTTATTAAATAAAGACCTTAAATTAAGTTGAAAAGTTAATGTTGTAATAATTGTGTAATTTTATTTGAACAGCAATTGCCCAACCTGTAATGACCACGAGCACTAGTTTGACACAGAGTCCAGGATCGGAACTGGGGCGTCCTTTATATCCTAGAACTCAGTATCGTGCACATATAACGCTCGATTCAAGTGGGAATGCCATAGAAAATCCTTATTCACTTCAAAGTGCTTACGACAGTATTGGCACAGTTGCTCCGAGTGTGATAATATCCGCTTCAGGAACCTACAGGTTATTCCTCTTACACATCACAGCTAATATCTGCCGAGTTTTTGTAGATAATATCGGTTTGACGATAGCTGCTGACGAAGGAAATTTTTATTCCAGCACCGCACCCACTGGTGGTATATCAAATCAAAATTCAACTCCCTCTCAAACCTCCGCTCAGCAATCTTCAAATATTGTCAACGGAGAAACAAACGGGACCCTTGGAAAGCGACAACAAGGGCATCCATTGAAAAGCTTCAGTGTTCCTGCACCACCTCCACAATCAGCACCCAGCACTCCACAACAAAAACACGTCGGTGAGTCTGGTATAGCATTGTTTTTAATTCTCACATTTTGGTCTCAGTTTAATGACTGTGTCTATTTTAATTTACAGTAAGGCCCCTTCAAGGATCGAGTCCATATAAGAAACCTGGGCCTCATGGAATCATAGTTACAGGATCTCCTAGCAATACGAAACTTAGAACTGGTCCAGGTACTGCTGAAGAATCAGCTAGATTACAGGTGGGGACCCAGCTAAACTTTATTAACAGCTTATAAATTAGCATTCTGATCTTATAATTGTGAATGCTTGAAATTTAACAATTAATCACGTTTGAAATTATTAATTTTGGAATTAATGCAACTTAAATGAATTCATTTTCAATTTTCGTTAGCCTTCCTATAGCACTGAAGAATTAAATCAGGAAATGGCCAATCTAGAAGGTTTAATGAAGGATCTCAATGCCATAACAGCCTCGGAATTCGAATGCTAATTAATTTTTTTATATGAAATTTTACTATTCACAGTATTTTACATTTACTTTTATTTGAAAAACCTGTACAAAGTAGACTGGTGTGTAATACAATTTTTCAGATGTAAATATGCAGAAGTCGATTTGTTGATGAATTTCCCAAACCGTTAGGTGAATATTTTTATTTGTTATTATTATTATTATTATTATTATTATTATTATTATTATTATTATTATTATTATTATTATTATTATTATTATTA
>JAOWBB010006674.1:0-20364 GCA_028565995.1 Ricinus marginatus
AAAATTATTAATAATTAAATTAAATAATTATTAATTATATATATAATTTTTTAATTTGATTTATTAACACTTGGAGATTATGAAATTATAATCTGAAAATCTAAAATAATTAAGGAAAGGGAAAGGAAATATAAAATGTGAAAATTTTAAATTTTTCGACCGGTATTACGAAGAGAAATCCGAGTTGATATGTCATTTTAAAATAAAAATATAACCATGATTGAGAAGTGAATAATGAGAGTGGAACAGATAACTTTAGGTAGACATGCAAGATACGGTGGATAATCACAGTAAATCTGGAAACGTAAATATTTTTAAAAAAAATAAATAAATGAAAAGAAATCATCATAACATAACTTAAGTATTCTATATTTATCTTTGATCATGTAAAAACAGTATGGTAAATTTTTGTAATTTGTACCGATCATAAAGATATTATCATCTTTATTTTAGAAAGACTTATCAAAATTTTGCTAATAAACGTTCATTTAAACATGTCTTATTCAACTTCTGATAATATATTAGCTGTCAATCGCTGAAACATTATACATTTAAGCCCATTTCACTTTTCCCGATTATCGTTATTGTAGAAAGTAACACTTCATGATATAATAAATCAGTACATTAAGTAGTCGGCTTTGCATTCATGTTAAATGGTAATTTTACAGCTCGATTAAATATTAATCTTGGAAAAGACAGAAAATATTTTAATTGAATTTAAAAAAAAATAAAATCAGAATAACATAACATATAATAAGAGAATTTTTTCGACAATCTTAATGTCAAGAAAGTTTACGATGTAGTTAGATTTTTATTATTAATACCAACTGTACAAATGAAAGCTTGCAGGTAAGAGATGACTTGATTGCCTTAAACGTTTTGTAAAGTTTAAAATGGAAAATATAATAAATCAAAAGATATATAATATTGCATATATGAAAAACACTGTTCAGTTTTTGAGTATTGTGTTCTTATTACGAAAATCATATTAATATATGCCCATCGGATATAACTCTGAATTAAAAATAAATAAATAATAAAATAAAGTCTTGGTTATTAAATAAATAAAATTATATAATAAATAAAATAAAATCGTGATTTGATAGATGTATGATAAATGAAAAGATAATATTGGCAAATTTTATCAAAGTATATTAGACATTAGCTTATACATTATACTGCTAGAAAAAAAACAATTTTCTTAGATTAATCATTATTAAATATTACAAATTTTTTATTTTTTCTACGCAATAACATATATCTCCATGTTGTTTGGCACATTTACATCTAGCTAATTACATGTAATCACGAATATATTACAAAAGACGGACTTATTTATTATAACTAAAGCATTTAACTGAAGATTATTTTTCTTATGAATTATATATAACATTTCAAGGATGGCAAAAATTCCAATTGGCATATTATAAACGTACTGATTTGCTTAAAAACATAAAGATCTATAAATCATGTTTTAGAGACATTAAATCTTTAATTTTAAACAAAACAATACTGGATTTAACTCATTCCGAAAAAAAAAATCTGCCAAAAATTAAAATCGATGTAAATGTCAATTTTAACTTGGTTGCTTGTCAGAAGCAGAAAAATAAACGTATTATTTAAAATATTTTTAATTTATACCGAAACTTCTGCATATTGATATGTTAAAATATCGTAAGATGAACGTATGAAAATTGGTATAAAATCTAATTTTAAGTTTCTGATAGTTCTGATTCAGATGCTGTTGCCCACGAAAATATATACTTTTATATGAAATCGTCCGATCTAAATAAGTTGTTATTTGTTAGTCTGTGGAGGAAAAAAAAATGTTTTTCAGACATATTGAAAAATTTTGCAAATTTTATCTTGAAATATTGAACAAGTATAAGTCTATAATAATGAGCACGTACTAAAGACGATTCTCAAGCAACTGTTAAAATTCCAACATTGACAGAATATTATAATCATGAAACTCCAATTAATAGTAATAAGAAATAAAATTTTACTTCCACATATATTTTATTTATATATTTATTATACATTGTTATACTTTATATATTATAAAATATGTTATATATATTTAATTTTAGTTATTTAAAAAAATATCAGAGTTAAAAAAAGCATAATCATATCAATATTAAATTTTGGACTTTTTTTTTCACGGAATAGGTTAGAACTGAAAAATTTGTAAAAATTAGTTTGGATACAACAATGTCCTAGGTCTATAGTCATCATCAATTGCTGTAAATAATTACCAAGATTGGAGCCTACCTTCGAAAGCTAGGAGTTCAAGAATCCGGAGAAAGTTGATGCAAAATTCATTTAACTCCATTCAGTGTGTAATTCAGATCCTCGACATGCAAATTAATTTTCAATAATCACGTTAAAAATGCTATTGTACTGGTTAATTTAATTTTTCAATTAGCAGTTCCATCTGTATTCAATTTAAAGAAAGAAATCCACTAAAAAGAGAAAGAATACTTTCAAAGATTTTTTTTTGAAAATGTTTTAATATTAAAAACAACGTTTGCTGTTTTTATTTTTTATTTTGGATAACTAATTTTTAAAATAAAAGATAAGTGCCACCATTAATCACTGGCTTAAGGCAAGGGCAATGGTAATTAAACAATATGAATTGTCTATCAGACGGTGCCCACATTTTATATTATCAAGTATGAAACAATGAGGATGGAGAATGACAGGCTTGATGTTAACAATTCTGTCTCATTTTGTGATAATTTTACCATTAACACTAAGCGCTACCGCAAGAGCCAAAATTTTATGTAATAGAACATCATTTTATGGGAAAAATGAAAAATGTGAAAAACCCAGAAATTCATTACCTGACAATGCTAATGTAAGAAAAACTTTTCTGTCGTAAAATTTGTAACGTTACTGAATAGTCGCTACATTAAATTTTATGCAATTCATTTTTTTACATCGTCTTAAAATGGAAAAAAATTAGTATCAGCTGCGGTTCTGCTAATATTTACCTAGCTATATTTATTAAGTACATTTAAGCCCAGTTCGCATTTCATATGCCATTCCATCGTACTCCGTTACAAATAAAAAGCTAACAGATGACATAAAACGAAAAAATTCGGCAGCAATTTGATGATTGAAAACTTACTCTAAGGATGAGGTTTCAATATTTTTTAAAATAAAAGCCCGGATCAGAAGATTTGTGTAAGTATTAATATAAATTGGAAAAAACAAAATGTAACGAAATACGTTGCGAATATGATTCAACATAAAAAGCTCCAAGTTGCGAAGAATTTTTTTTCAAAAGGACAAACACCGGAGCAACCTTTCGAAACACATTTTTATGCTTTGCCGTGTCGAAATAGAAAAATTTAGAAATATAATGTCAGAATCTTTTTTTTTTTTATGAGGCCCTTTATGGCCACAACCTGGCCCTGTGACTTTAATGCATAAGCCGAGAAATTATTTATGCTTAATCATTCCAGATGCAACAAGTTTAAAGTTGGATTCTGACACAATTTTTTAAAAAAAAAGCGACCAAAAATACCAATACTGATGGATTTGTCTCATAGAGGAAGAAAAACCTTTAGAAAATTTTGTCATTTTCTTCAGGTTCATCAGATATTAAAAATAATTTCAACATCAAAAGAAACTGGAACCGTTTTGAATTTCAAATTCGAACATTCAAAAAAAAAAAAGGAGCTTCGATCGGAAGCCGCCCATCAATCAACTAGACGTTAAAGTATATAAAAATATTTCCCAATGCAAACCCACATATTCGAAAAGTAATAATCTCAATTACAAATTCATATTTCAGATATAAAGAGGCTGAACCCGTGTGACCTGCAAAATCCTACAATTAAATAAATGCCTTCGTCAGATATTTCAGTATTAAAACTATTAACAATTTCATTACGTGAAACGAATGGGAATTGCAAGAGAAGAATTTTAGATAATCTAATAATTGTTTTTAAATATCGAAACAATGTAATGGTAAAAATTGCGTAAATGAAAAGCATGATTTGAAAATATAAAAACGGTATGTGGGAGTTTTAGCCTTGGGGAGAGATGTGCACTCTATGGATTTTCAAAAGCGCCATATTGATTTATGTCTAAATCGAAATTGTTTTAAAACAAATATTCGAACAAATGGGAACATTTTAAGTTTAATATTTTTTCTTTTATTAAAAATGCAATCGTCGATGCAATTTGAAAAAAAAAAAACAAATGTTCGGAAATGTTCTGAAAAATACACGATTCTACCATTTAAAAATCTTTTTCGGATTTGTGAAATTATAAAATTCCAAAAACCGTAATTTATTCCGAACGATCAAAAGTTGAGAAATAATAAATAATAATATTAATAATAATAATAAATTTTCAGCTTGCGACTAATATCTGATAGAAGTTTGACTTTAACTCAAGTCAAACACTTTTAGATTGTAGAATAATATGGTGAATATTCATTAAAGACAGATCTTAATTACTTGTAGTTCTAAGTTTCTTTAAAACAAGCACTGTCAAATTAGCAGATTTTTTTCTTTTATGTGTCATTAATTCTCTTCGTACGAAAACAAAGAACACTAACAACGAAAATAATTTATTCCGAAGAAAACAATTACACCATTTGGGAAATGGAATTTTTTTGTAGGCATTTTTATCAAAATGCTCTTTATGGGTGTTCTACTCCGATCAAGAACTGGAAATTTTAAATTTTTGTCGACACCATAAACCAGAACAACTGCGAAACATTCGGATTCCAAAAAAAAGGTCTGGAAGTTTATTTTTTCAGCATAAACAATAACCACTTGACGTGTGTTGAAATAAAAGTAGTTAGTAACACTATAAAAAACTAAATATAATGATAGTCTATATAAAAGCAACAAAACATTCTTGTTTTTTTCGTTGCGTCTTCATTACCATTAACGTTAAAATATGAAAACATCGAGTTATGCATTTCTTTCATATTATTCTTCATATATTCCAATTATATCAAATCATCTTAAACATACAAATCTTACAAATTACAAATTATTTCATTTTAGATTTTTATAAAAAATATATCTAAAAAATCTGCACTTAGTCCCGTTGTTATTATTTATAAAATATTCATATTACCATCTTAATTATGTGTAGTAGCATTTTCATCAAAATTCTCTTTAAGGGTGTTCTATTTCAATCAGAACTGGAAACTTTAATTTAAAGGTAAAGGTAAATAAGCGATTATTTACTTGCTAAAAATAAATAAAAAATTAAAATATTTTTGAGACTCATAACTTAAGTATTATTTGTGAAACATATATCATCGTTTTATAAATTTAAATATTTATAAAAACATTAGACAATAAAATGTAACTTAATCATAAATTATATATTAAATTAAATATATTTTTGTTGTATAAAAATATTTTCCTATTCAGATGAGTTGCGAATCAAATATCATCCTAATCAGATGAGTTGCGAATAATATCCTCGATGAAAATCGAGGAATAATAATAAAAATTACGTATTATCAAATTCTGAAATAGGAACAAAATTTTACCAATTAAAAATTTAAAATCAAACTATATTTCATAGTTGACATCTCAGGACAAAGAAAATAATATAAAATTCTAATTTCTTAGTTATTTAAATTGCAAACAAATCTAAGTTTTTATGTAATGATGAGCATAAAATTTCCTTAAAACTAACTCACCATTTTTATTTTTCCCATTTACGAGATAAAAAATATGAAAAAAAATTATATGTTGAAATTAAAAAAAAATATAAGTTATTTTCTTTTGTACATCGTAAATTTTCACCATAAAATTAAATATATATATGCACATGCATAAGTATTGCGATTTTTTTTGAAGTTCAGATAAATCGCGCAACGCATCCACCCAGTTTGCATTAACCGACTGAAGAATAAATGGGAAAGAAGAAATTGAAAAAAAATTCAAGTTTATAATACAAGGTACAGGTGTTGAGCGAATGCAGCGCTTTACCTGAGGTGCGGTGGCTTTGTAAATTAATTCTTGACCTAGTTATGAAATTGAAAAAACATTTAAACCTGAAAAAATTAATTTCTTTTTTGAAAATACAGCTATTATTGAATATGAAGGAAAAGCTCGTGACATTACCGAAAAATTATTCAAATCAAGGCACGAATAATGAAAAAATGCCCATTCATGCAATTTGGATGCTGATCTATGGGAAACAATATTAAACTCATAAAAAATCGTGATGATACATAATAAAAATAATTCATAATAAATGTTATGAAAACTGATGGAAAAAAAATTATTTTTCCAATTTTTTAAGGCTGTCAACTAAATAATTCGCAATAAGTGATTAAAAAAATTTTGCACGAAGATATATATAAACAACAATCCTGTTTCTTTTTTAAAAACTTAATTTTCACACTTAATATTCGTAAAGCGTTAAACTTGATACTTCGAAATTCTAAATATTTATGAAGAAAAAGGTAGAATGTGATAAAAAATGTTTAAGATTTAATAAGCACCATACAACTGAAAATATTGTTCTACTGATACTAAAATCTTTGCCGGTAAATGTTGATAGAACTTAAAAAGTTAGATCGAACGTTATGCAAAGAAATCCTTTTCTAAATATTTAGCTTTCATCAGAATCAATTTATATTCAAAATAATAGAAAAGAAAAACTGACTTTTTTTAAAGATAATTCTCTTTTAATTGTATTTATATATAATGAATAAATAAAATATAAAAAATACGTAAAGAAGATATCACAATTTCATTGAATATAATATACCTTAAAATAACCTAAAAATAATGGCAACTTATAGGAATAATAACGAAATAAGAAATGAAAGACGCAAAATATATATAACATTTTAAAACTCATGTATATGTATAAATGTTCGGCTGTTATATCGGATTAGCTAACAATTCCATAAACTGAAAAAAAATAAAAAAAGGAAGCATGTAGGAAATTAAACTTGATTTTACCTGAAATATTAGAATATTGTTTAATAACCTAGATAGTTGGACAAGCATATTAAGATGACACAAGAAAGAAATTTTCTAATCAGTGTTTATTATTCAAATAAATAATCGTTATACATATATATATAATATTGTTAAAAAGCAAGTGGAAGAATGAAAAATATTCTTTGTTTTTTTTACCAAAGGAAACTAGATCAAAAATTTCGAATAATAAGCTAGTTACGAACATATTCATAAATATTTGCCACTTGCAAACAAAAAAGTCATGGTATAAATATTATTTACATATGAATTAAAAAAAAGCAGATGGAACAAAAAAATAAATAAAATATTCAGGTGTGACTGGCTTGCAAATAATGGAAGATTATTCAAATTTCATAAGGAATGCAAATATTAGCAAGAACAGTTATTAATCACAATACTTATAAAGGAGTCAAAGATCTGTAATTATTTATATTAATCCAAATAATACAAAGTGATTTCACTTGAGAGCTACCTAATTTCAATGCTATCAACAACTAATGTTAACTCAACGGTCAAGAATTTACAAATCTGTCGACTTATTTAATTATAATTTCTAAACAACCTGTTTGAAAAAATTAATATAATATTTTTAGGATAAATATTGTCGCGCGTATGTAATGTCTATTGTGAAAGGATAAAAGGCAATTTTTCTATCAAACTCAATTGAAATGATGAAAAAGGAAAAGAGCCATTAGCAACAGTCAAATAAAAAAATTACTTCTTCGAAAACATCATGATAAACCATGCTTTTCTTTCGAAAAAAATTTAATCGACCATATACATTCAATCATGACTCTTAAATATCTTCAAAACAGTGATTTATAGTTAATGAATACAAATTAAAGCTGAATGTTTCATTTTAAAGATGGCAAAAAATAACATCGAAAATCTTTTCAATTGTAGCAGTGTTGTTTCTTCCTGATTTGCATCTTGAATCTAATATCTCAATCAGAAATTTTTCAGATCACTGCTTTATAAATACATCAAAAGCTTAATATTTTAATTTAATTGACAACAAACTGATCAAATAAATTAAATATGTCAAGTTTGGAGTTACATTGGATTAGGATATTGTTATTTTAATTCACAGAAACGTAACCGTAAATTTAACAATGCGAGGATAATTATAAACATAATTCGAAATTTAACAATGAAAACTACGTGCTTATTCATCTCTACGATATTTTACTTCACATTAATGTGGTAAACATATAAAATTGGACAACGATTACCTGAAACCCTCCAATTCAGCTACATTATTTCAATAACAGTGTTGTTAACTTCAAAATAATTTATTGGGTATCTCAGATTAAAACCTATAATCAACGAATAATATCTGAATCAATCAGAAATATTTGAAAGTGTTAATTAACAATTAATATTTACGGTTTCATATTTTCTTGATCCATCTGATCTGTTGTACAAACATGGCTTTAATACCTCAATGGGTCAACTTTATAGTAAGTATGACAGTGGCATATAAATCGATTACATTTTTAAAAATGTTTTCTTCTTTCTGTTAAAATTAAGCTACATTTATTAAGAAATAAATTTTTTGAATTAAATATTCAGATATCCATGATTAGGTTTTGAAGATTTCTTCTTCAGAAAAAAGTCTTTTTAATTTCTTTCTTTTTCCGTTTATGTAAGTTTGTTTTGCGATTTTGATAATTACGAAAAAATACTTAAATTTAATAAAATTAGCACTCTTAGCATAAAATAATCAAGAGAAAAACATTTTTTATTGTGAAAGGTTTAAATAAAATAACTTTTTCTCTTGTTCCTTGTGTAAGGCAAATATAAAGGTAGATGGAACATTCAATGATTCTTTTTGCGTAGCAATTAATTTATATCTAAGATCAATTATTTCTGCATTAACTACCATCACATATCACAATTTTAAAAATTAATAAAATAAAATTATATCAAAATACTAAACAAATTTTGATATTCTAGCATGAAAGTAAAAAATTTTCTTCACTATTTAATAAACCCAATATTGGCTTAAAATGTATAAATCAAGAGATCTAAAATGCAATTATAATATGAGATGTATTGATCGTTCTCAGCGTTTGAGGTATTATTATATTACAGAATTGGAGTGAAAGAAAGATATATCATTAGAAGATCAACATAAGAAATACAAATACATATCATTTTACTAAATTAGAGATTTTTTACAAGAACAACAAAATTAAAAATAAAATTTTTTACAATGAATAAATTGATACGAAGCAATTAATACAAAATATAGTCATATCCCTTATATGGAAAAGATTAAATCATATGGTTGTACCTACATCCACTCATGTATATATTTATACAAGTTAGTAAATTGGGACTAATACATACTTTTAAAAATTATGATTCCAGTTGCATATTTTGAAGAAAAATATCTGAGCTACATTTTGACTTCAAAATATCAAATATTGCATTTATTATTCTGCATAAAACACAATATACATAATTCCTTAGTTTTTTTAATCATATTTATAATAACAAAGCAAAGATTACCATTTGAAAAGAGACTCTTTTATGTATGATGCTATTGGCACGAATTTGACTTTGTGAATTGAATAATAAATATTTAGCTACATTCTACAATTTAATAGTAGTAAAGTAATACACGTGACCTACAATTATACTCTTCATACAGATATGTTAAATTATGTCAGATCATTTTCTTTTTCATTTCTATAAAATTTTCCAAATACGATAGATCTTATATAAACATATATTGTATAACAAAACTGAAATAAGTACTTCAAAGACAAAGTTTTCATAGCTATCATTTAACACAAAATATTTCAATTCACTAATTCCCTCAAATGAAATTTTACCATGAATATGAACAACATTAATTAATATTCTTCCTTCTCTATTTACTTTTCATCATAAAAAGCAATAAAGAATATGAGAAATTTAATAAATTTTAATATTTAAACCTCTAGTCAAATTGAACGTGTTTTGTATAATTTATATAATAATTTTGATATGAGAAATTTATTTTTACATCACTAATTCAATTATTCATGATTTAGCTCGAAAATTCATTTTAATATATAAAAATTTTTAATCTATCACACATTTATAAATCTTATTGACGCCTACAACTTTATAAATGATTTGATTTACGAGGAAATACTTTAAAAGGAAAATTCATGGAAAATTTCCATAAATTATTAAGACAAAACTTTTGCATATGTAATAAAGAGATTAAATATAAACTCTCTTCAATATAAAACAATTATTTTAAAAAAATTCAATAATGTAATTTTATTTATGAAAACATCATTTCCCCTTATATGATAATCGGTTGCTACATTTGAAGGTAAGGTTTAAATTAAATAGTTTTAAATTCAAATTAATCGATTAATATCCAAATAACAGAAAACGAACTCAGTCTGGTTACATAGGATAAATCCATATACATTTTGATTATATTCTGATTTAACAAAAGCCAACGGATGTAAATTTTAATATGAAAATGACGAAAAATTTTTTAATTTTTAATCATAATCGTAGGGCAAAATTTTATTTATATAATAATGTATGTGTTGTATATCTTATAAACCTCTTAAAAAACATGGATTGTTCGTATTGTAATATTCCGTTTTCCACGGAATTATTTGACTATGCAATATAATCTAAAAATGTATACGTATTTCGAAGGCATAAAGCGAAAATACCATCTTCTGGAAAGTGATCAGAAAAAGCTTGGACTTTTTTTGTTAAATTTTTAATTTTGTTAAAAAACTTGGACTATATTTTGTTTAACTTATTAATAAAATTTTTTAAATTTACTAATAAATTAAACCTGACGAAAATATAAAGAATATATAGATAATTTGATTTTCATATATATGTCAAATATGGATTCAAATATAAACGTTAATATCATTCTCAGCCTATATTTAATACCTAAAAGGCAGCTTTAGATTTATCCACAAAAAACAATATACAATCACCTGCTGATTTCGATCAATTTACTTTTTAACAAAAAATAAAATTATTAAATAGTATAGAATCTTTTTGTTTACCTATCTAATTAAGTTTTTAATCCACTGTATTAACAAAATCATACTCCAGATTTCTTTTCTACGATGTGTTTATTGCAGAATACTTTACAAAGTCCTTAATATGTCAATCATATAGACCTATCTGGATACATCGATTTGCTATAAAAAAAATGAAATTACCTTCCGAGCAAACTGTTCAATTATCACTTTTACACAAAACTTTTTATAAATACCGTATAAATATTTTTAGAATGAAAAATATCGTTCCGCTCTGGCTTCGAATCATTCAAAATGTAAAAATCCATTTAGAGCCGTTTGTTCCACCCTAAACTACTAAAGTGGGTAGAAAATAGCCCGTGTGCGTAAACTTAGCCCGTTATTATTGTGCTCCATGATTCATGGCACACCCATGACCTTAACTATCCAGCTGCCCTCTCAAAAGAGCTGCATCTTCCGGTATTAACTCACCCTTTGCATTGGGAAGGAAACAAAGTCCATGCACAATTGGCTTTAAAGTTATGCTTCAAACTTACAACATCAATCTGGAATTTGATTCACATGCTGTTACGGAGCTTATAGTTTCATGCATATTGACGAGGAACTTCCGAATAGACAATTATCATATCCAAAACACGTTCGATTAAAAGAAGAGCAAAGAACGTTCACGTCCATATGAATAAATAAGTCTGAAAAGCGTATAAATTAGCATCAACTGTTCATTGATGGAATAAGGCCAAATTTTTAATAATTTATTAATAAAACGGGGTGTAGACATTCTTAAACGTAAAGTGGAACAATTATTAGGAAACTTGTTCGTCTTATATTTATAACGGGAAAACGGTTTCGGTTAAAGCTGACCGAATGTGTGAATACGTATCGGTTTAATTAAAAGTAAATTACATGTATTTTAATATTATAATTAGTAATGATTTAGAAAAATTAAAAAGCCCATCCACTGATTGCGAAATTATGTTTTGAAGGAATATTACGAATTAGAATGATTAAGGCCGTACACTTCTTAACTAAAAAAAAGTTCAAATTCTTTGTTATTCTAAATATGAAATCCTTTGTTAAAGTTTGTTTGGGATCTCGGAAGTACATATAAAAAGTAAATACGTGTCTACCTTACATGCAATTGCAAATAATACAGTTCTCAATTCGTTTTAAATATTTTGATCACTAATGAAAACGAAACCTTTTACCATGTTGTCGAATTTTCTACCTATGAGCTTTATAGAAAAAAATTATAAAAAAGTGCATATCAATAGAAAATTTGCATAAATTTGCTTAATGACAGAAGAAATGAATAAATTACTGATTTAATGTAATATATGTTCATACATTGAAAAATAACACAATAATATCAAAATGAATATCATCCAAAATATAAGACATTTCTCTCTAAAACATTTGGCCTATAATTCCTACTTATCCATGTATAAATTCGTGTAACCAAAGCCGACAACTGCATTTTAAAGATTCTTTGCTAATAATTTACATACGTTTTCTTTTCATGTTTATCTAATACAAATGTTATATACTTTAATTTAAAATATCAATTTCTCTTAAGCAAAAAATTTATGTACTTACATATATGTAGTATGTAACAAATATTATATTTTTTTTTTAAATAAATAATTTGTATTAATAATCCCTGAAAATTTATGTACCAATAATTTAGTATCCAAAAATCCATTTGTTTTATCTAATTTTGTAGTTTGTAATTAGTAACCATTTGTTTTGTTCTAATTTTTTTCTATAAAGCTCATCTTATCATCACTTAAGGAATATCCTTCGAAATTAAAGCTTTTAATTACCTAATTTATTTAAAAATGTATCAAAAATCAGAGAAATTAAAACTGACGTTCTACCCATAGTAATAATAATAAAATATAATGATAATGAAGAAAAAAATGCTTTTGATGCCAAATGCAAAGCTATAGAAAATATAATTGATAGGTCAAATTTTTTTCTTTTTATTATAAAACAAATATTTTACAAGGAAAATTTCTCCTCAATTATGAATATTTTTAACAAAAAAATAAGATCTGTTGATTTGATTTTTTTAATAATAATAATATTAAAAATAATATTAAATAAGACAAAAAGTAATATTTAAATATACGCTATTCATTGGTATGATAATCTTCGGTCTTTTCTATATTTAAGTGGAATAGAATGTAATTACGTGTTTAAAAAATCCAATTTTGCAAAATCACAAGGGCAGGGAATCTTGTTAAAAAAACGAGGAGAAAATATGAGAATTTAGATCCACAAGGCTTAGCATAGGTTCAAGTGAGACTTTGTAAGAGCGTAGAAATATCAGGGGGAACGAGCACAGTCCAAAATAGAACAGCCTGAAATCGTTTAATAACCCTAAGCGGTTTAAATTCTCTTGAAATTTTAATAAACGTTTCTTTTCAATCCGATAGTGAACGGAAAATGTTTCAGTGTTCACACGAACCTACTTTCAAGAATAACCTACGACCTTCTTATATTTCAATACGAGAGCGGGATGCCGTTTCAAAAAGGATAACTCATCTATATGAACATTAGACATAATGACACCAGCGACGATAATAAGTGCGTCTGCTGCAGATACATATTTTAAACAAAAATGAAGATATCTTTAACATGCAATTTCTAACCAATCTGATGGATTGAAACATTAAAACTACATCAATATTTCCTAGATTTTCACACTGGTAACGGCCTAAAATATTTCAATTTGAACAGAACCCAGCCATACGCATCGATGAGGAAATTGACGACGGTAAATGAATGAAAAATATTGACTAACAGAACGAATGAAATAGTTCTTTTTGCCAGCTTAAAAAGTTTCACTTTTAGTCACGTTTTAAACAGCTTTTGTCTTCAGTCACGAAAACCTCGTGAAAGGGCTTGAATTTCGGCTTCCGGAAGGTAAGATCACTCATAATAATGCTCAACCATTGGTGGTTTCCAACATTAATGCAATGCAATTAAATGAAAGAAATTTTGCCGCCATAGGTCCTTAAAGGATAAGGAAAATATTTTTCAAACTATATTATACAATCAAAGGGATGAAATGTATATTATTATCTAAGACTGTTATAAAAAAAACAAAAACGTCGCTTTCTTGGTTTAGGCTTTTTTGCGCTAATAGAATATATTACTGTGATGAATAAAACTAGTAGCGACAAATATTTGAAACATTGTTATACAATAATATATATATTATATATGTAGTATATATATAGCTATAACTACATATACGTGCAGTTTCCAAAAGATATAATTTGAAATCCGTTTCATGACAAAGCAAAATTAAATATTAGAAGAGTTTTTGCCAAAATGTCATTCTATCCTAAATACATATTTTAGTTATAAATTCCAATGCATAATGAAGTGAAACAAGAAATAAAAAATGGCAAAATCCAAAAAATAGGAATGTAAACAATAATAAATTAAAGAATCATAAGTGGAAACAAAATTTTTGGTAAATGAATGAGTTTTAAAATTTTCATTATGTATATGCTTAGATAAATATTGTTCACTGCTTAATTAACTTTATATAATTTAGGATACTTTTTAAGAACATTACAAACAATTTAGTTTAATTTTTTTTCTAAAATTAATATCGTCATAAATATCAAAGAATCGTAATATTTAGTTTAAAACAAAATTTAAAAATAAAATCTGAAAATTTGAATTGTATGCAGTTCATTTGAAAGAAAATTTCAATCGATATAAATATATATATGCTATTCTTCAGATACTTAGATTACAACTGACTTCTTCGATTAACATTTGAATTCAGAGTCAATACACTTATTTTTAATTTATCACTTCTCATACGTAATTAAATTTGCAATATATAGATAAATTTAAATTTATGGTATAAACTTTAATATAAATCCTGATAAGGAAAAAAATAGTAAAATTTTAATTAGAGAAAAATTTACAATTAGCACTTTAAATGCATATAGTAAATATTAAGTATTATAAAAATTGCAACTATGTTATTCCTGCTTTCTAAACGGAAATGATTTTAATTATAGATTACATAATTGATATTACTATTAGTAAATTGTATATAATTCATATATATTAATAACACAGTAATAAATTTTTTATTTGTATTTTAAAAGTAAAATTCGAAAAAACTGTTGATAAAGTATCGAAACATATCTCAACAAAACATAAAATAAAATGACTAATATATCCTTCATCTGGCGCAACTTTTAAGAAAGGATACACTATTCCATTACTTTTCCATTCCGAAAACCATATCTGTACATTAATTAAGATACTGACATTAGTACTAATTAAAGGGATCTTAGATGAATATTGTTGCTTGTTTATTATCCGAAGCACAGCAAATCAAGTGAAACATTTAAGGAAATCGGAAAAGTTTAAATATTCCAAAAAATTAGGAATTTCACAATTACTAAACGGACTCCGCGACAATTTTCAACAAACCCATCACACTTTCCTACTTTAATTAACCCGGTTTAGATAATTGGTTAAATGTAAAAGAAAAAACAGTTCCGAAAGGTTCGTATCGAAAATTTTCTATTTTCCAAAGTAACTGCTTGCAAAGGGCTTCTCTTTTGAAACGACCCTCAGTTAAATTCATTGAATGAGATTAAAAACTTTCATAAAGAGCACTATATTTTTCATTTGCCGCATGAAAGATGGTCTAACAGTTTGTAATAATTCGCTATAGCCTCTTTAGATATCGAACATACTTTGATTACTTTGACATTATATTTGAGAAACATATATATATATATATTTATTTATTTTCCATCTCTCTCTCCTACTACTTATACAAATTTTAAGGAATCTTTTAAGTCAGATCAAGTATTTGAAAAACTTCAAAACTTCTAGTTTTTAAACTACTTTAATATTAGCTGCCTTTTTAATTTAAAATATTATAAAACGATAAAGAATTGATCAAATCAATCGAATTTCAAATAAATATTCTGCAATTTATAAATAATGGCATAGCATTTAGATTTAAATGCAAGATCAATTAAAATTAACTGTTCATTGATCAGATTATGTTATCAAAAAACCTAAATATCTAGTCAGTAATGTCCATAGCATAGACAAAAGAGACTTAAAATCTCTGAATGTAGAAATTTAAAATGCATTGTCCAAAAAAATTTTTTCTTTTTTAGTATAATTATTGTCTGAAGTGGAAATATGGTAAATCAGTAACTTACTAACATACAATTATATTGTATAATTTTAATCTCTGTCTTGGTTAATAGAAAGCTTATATATATATATATATTTTTAATTATATTCATACAATTTTTTTTAGCATATCAAATGCATAAATAGTGAAATATTGAAAGGTGAAAGAAATATGAAATTCAGTTTTTTATATTAAAGTTAGTACATACATTTTCTTATTTTTAGAAAAAAGAGTCTTAATTACATGCTTCACACTATTTTCAAATTCAGTATTTGATATTTTTTAAATTTTATAAAATTATGCTACATTGTTAATCTCTCACATATTTTCTGTTTTACGCTAAAAGCTTGCTTATTCCGTTGTAAACAATTTGATATTGTACTTTCTTTATAAATGTATGTAAAATTATAGAGTTAACAAAACTTTTAAATTTAATAATTTTTTGCAAATATTAAATATTTTTTTTGTGAATATTAGGGAAACTTTGATAATTAAAACTTATTGCAGTACTTATAAATAAACTATCAATTTGTAAATTCAAAATGTTTAAAGGGTGCTATTTTTGCCTTTATTCAAAAATTGTTTTTTTTATTTTTATTTTATTATGACCAACAAATTCTTAATCTTTTTATCATATTATGCAATTAAATTATCGTCGTTTAATTCCTCTGACAACTGAAATATATGTTTAAAATCTTAATCCTCAGCTGTTTTTTCCTTTTTATTGCAAGCTAAAGTTCTCTTCCCCTTATTTATGATTATTTTTATAACAAATCCAATAGGACAACGACATAATAATTGGTTTGCCATCATAAAACAAGAGTTTATTGTCCGAAGTACATCTTGTAAACATATATAATACAATATATATGTAGATTATATATTACGTTATCAAATATAAATTCTATTTGTTTTAGTGATTCATAATGTGCAGACGTTTCTTTAATACAGAACATTATAGATGGGCGTTGTATAGTGTCTCTCGCGTAGGTATCAAGGTTAAACAAAAAATAAATACTCATATCGTCTTCCCCGAATTGTGAACGAGATTTTATCCACAAAGAAATTTCAGAATTCATATATGGAACATCAAAAAAGCAAAAATTTATGACAAAGAATGATCCACATAGTTAAGACAAGGATTAAGATGAAAACGTATCACAATGAACATCAGTCTGCACTTCGAAGTAATAAAATGCACTTCATTCTTAAAAGTTAATACTTTTAAATTTTTCATAACAGATATCATAAGATTATATAGACAATAAAAGAAGAACACAAACACATTTCTAATGATGAAATAAAAAATGTACGTAAAATATTAATTCAACATAATTATAAAAATTAGAAGAAAAAGAACATTGACTAAGATTTTTAAAAAAAAGCATGAGACAAAAAAATCTAATCTTATCACGATCACGAACGTAATAATAAAACTTGAATGAAAAAAAGATATAATTATTTGCTTATTATTAAATATCCGAATATATAATATCTGAAAATAGGAAACTGTCAAGGAAATTAAAAAAAGTGCAATACTATATAATGGCATGGAAAAACCTACGCTTCATCCATATCCGATGATGTTCGCGACGTAAAAACGAGAAAATTCGTATCCAGACATGAATATCGATCCACGAAGGGTGAATTCCACAAATATGAGTTTAGGGTTCTCCCAATATCAAGTTATTTGGGGTTGTTATTCTGCTACGAATGTGTGCTACATCTATCTAAATTCCCAAAAGAATAAGATGGCTTTTAACTCTCGTAATTATCGTTTTAATTTCCTGTGCAGACGACATCAACCACATTATCGTGGTTACATACAGAAAAACAGTTTTTAGTATAGGATTAATATTCCGTTTGAGTCCATCATCGACATCAACTTTTAACATGACTACATGTTAAAAACTTCCATCCCCGAGCAAAAGTGTCGATTATTTTAGTAAATAAAAAAAATAATTGCATTCAAAAAGGTGGATAATAAGTTTGATAAATTGGAATCAAAACTATGATTTTATGAGAAACGTGAAATATGATACGAAAAAGTTATAATTCATGCTTGATTTTATATATAAAAAAACTATTTAAATACCGTATCCATGTCTGTTTCTTTTTTACTCTTTGCTTAAGAATAGATTCAAGTCAATCATGTGTATATGCGAACGAAAAACACGATTTTAGACACGCGAGCACGAGTTATGGAGCTGAATTACATTTACCGACACTCTGAACATAACTGGAGGCGGCAGGAGAAAAGCAGGGATGTTTACCATTAAGCACATTTCTTCTGGTTTAAATGTGCAACAGTGGCGTTCTCTACGATCCATTCATTATGGGAATCCAATAATATAGGATTTCTGAGACAGAATCTCTGTACAAATCCTACGTGCGCGGAACATCGCTAATTTCTCTGCTTCACATTGAAATCCATTGAAATATATCGGGGTATTGAATAAAAATTGAAATTTTTACGAAAGCCATAAATATTGGATAAAACTTTTGCTTTCCAATTCTGAAATGTTTACTTTATTATTACTCCAATTGGCGAAGTAAAGACACCAAGATGTATGAACGCCACATGAAAAAAGCATAAATATATCAAAAAATGATGAAAAATTTTTAAACGATATTTCTCAGCCTTAGGACTGATTTGCTAATCGCGGCAAATACATCCGTGGACCGTCAAAAATTTACAACTTACACGTTTTTAAAAAGTAACCCCCCCTAAAAAAAAAATAAAATTGGTTTTGGAAGATCGCACACTACACTAACTCACTAATAAATATGTTGAAAATAAAAAATAACCCACACCACATGGATAATGACTACACCAACGCATACTTTTACTATTAGCACAATAGTTCTTGTTTCCAAGATCCCTCTATTCAAAAATAACATTTATAAACGTTTCTCTGCTTAGGTAAGCACCTTAAAATTTTTGATGCCTGCTGAACGAGCAATAATCACGCTTTTAATTGATCGGGCATTTGCATACCTAAGTCTGCTTCGAACTCTTTGAATCTCATTCATTGTAATATTCTTCAAAAATATGAATAAAATTTCGAAATTTTTTTCGGTATAAAAGACGGTCGCCACTACCGAATGTTACGATCAAAATGCGGTTACCTGCGATGAAAGACGGAAAAGACATGCTTTTAAAAGTTCGATTTTACATTTTAAGCAATGAGAAAGCATTCGGAAGTTATATAAGATCGGTTTAAAAAAACCAACCGGTTGCGTGATATAACCTCGGTTTGTTTATATCGGTCCCACACTTAGTCCCCCGAATCCCGGGTTATAAATCAAAACTTTCTTTAATTAGAAAGCCATGTCTTGGACAATTACTGTAAATTGTTTATCGAAAACTGTTATATTGAACGCTGTGTTAAAAGCGATGCCCTTCGAAAAACTTGCCGAAAGCGGTAAAAATATTCCTGATATATCCCGTCGACGAGCTTTTTTTCTTTTACGATAAATAATAAATTTAAACCTTTCATCATAGCTTAGACATTAAACGGGTTAAAGTACCATTTGCACCACCGTATATGCATAAAAGACTCATTATTCAAAGCCTAAAAGTAAATAAATTAATATTTTAAAATATATATATACATAAATGTATGTCAAACAGTGTTTCTCCTTTTATGCTATAGCAAATCATAACTTTTAAAAATAATTTTAATTTCATTCATATGAAATAAAGTCGAGACTTTAATATATAATGATACACAACCGTTATGTTCACAATTAATTCAAACTTTTAAACATTAAATACATAAAAATAAATAATTTGATTTTTTAAAAAAAATTATATTCTAACATTTCATTCCAATTAAGGCAAATTAAATAACATCCTTTGCATCTTCAATTTTTTTGCATCTTAATGTTACAAGTGAGAAACTCGCAATTTAATTAATTAATAAAGATTACACTGAATAAACAGTATCATTATTACACTGAATAAACAGTATCATATATTTATGAAAATTAATTTTACTTATCAATTTTAAAAGCATCATAAGATCTGTCCTTATGAAAAACATTCTTTTTTATATATATATCTTCAGGTTTCCATTATAAGGCTATAATCTCAAATCGGAAATTTTGAACATAAAATTTTAAAGCAAAAATTCAAATTTCAAAATGTAGAAGGGATAATTAAAAATTATGATTTATAATTAAA
>JAOWBB010006675.1:0-20324 GCA_028565995.1 Ricinus marginatus
CCCCCCCCCCCCCCCCCCTCGGGTCCGTTAAGGCGCGAGGATCCCGTTCCGAACGGTCTCGGGCGGACACCTTAAAAATTGCTGCTGTTTGGCTTTGAAAGCAAACTTTTCCCACTTGAACCGCTCCCGGGTCTTCCAGCAGCCCATTCTCCTTTCGAATTTGCCTCTCGAACCCAGCCCCCCCCCCCCCGACAAGCGCCAGATTTAATATTTTCTTCTGCAATCCTCGCTTCCGATTTCCCTCGGGATTTTCCAACTCGAACTGCCCACCGTAATCTATCAGACCTATGAATTCTGAATCGCAAATTCTTCGCATCGGCGATGCATGCGAAAACACTGGTCTTTGCCTTTGATGCTGTAAGGGTTCGATATACTGTATAAAAATATACTGTAAGGGTTAATATTGAAATAAAGGATGCGCTGCTTCAATGACAACATTTTATACTTTCGATCTGCAGCGGAAGGTGATGCGCCCCCGACAAAAAAACCCAAAAATCTATTACTTATCCAGGATATTTACCCGATATTTGCATATCTCTTTTTTTTTTCTTTACGTGAACACCGAGAATAAATATTTTGGCGTTTGAAAAGGGGAAAAAAATTGTATTGTTAAAAATGCATATGAAAGAGAAAAGATTATCTGTAAATATATGTACGCATAAAACACGAGCATCAAGTCGAAATTTGAATAACTAAAACGGTTTAATTTACTGCTATTTCTATATTATAAAAATAATCTACATATTTAATTCGCAAAAAAAATGATCTTCCTCTGAATACCTCCAAAGATGATATCTGGAAGTTCATTCATCAGTTGGATCACTCATTTTTCTTTCTTTCAAAATTAATCGCGCACTCCTACACATGTAACTAATAACAATAACGCGCGCATTCCTTTACAGGTTTCTTTCAAATCCACTTGCGCTATCGGCTCTCTCTTCATTAAAATATATATATATATATATATATACATTTTATAATATGAAACATAAATCCTGAAAATTCCGACGTTTTGTTTTTTAGATAGGCATTTAATTAATGAAAGTTTCAGATAAATACGAAAATATTTCCTGAATGCAGGCCTTTTTGCTGCCCGCATATATTCATGTCTAACATAGTTTTTGTTGATCCACAAACTTACAGTCAAATAAAACCATCGGAATTTTTTTTCCATTTGTATTTTGCATCCTGGGAACTGCCCTTGGAATCATCCTCGACGATACAGGCAGATTAGGCACTGGCGAAAAAATTTTCCACAGCGAAGCTTTGCCTTCACGTACTTCGTCTGCGCGTACGTGAGATTAATCAATAATTGCACGAATTAACGTACGTATAAATATCTTACCACAGGGTCATGCTTCCAAATTTTAATTTTTTAACAGGTTTTCGAATTTAATTATCTCATAAGGATGTACGCATGTATATATATGTATATATTCATGATACTTTCATCATCGGAGGCAATTTGATCTCAGAAGGTGGCTTACTTCTGCGCGATTGAATTGAACTTCGGGCGAACCCAGGAAAACTTTGTTGCTGTCGACACTGCTTATTACAGCTCGTTTCGACGTCGCGTTTTGGGGGTTTATTCCCTCCATATTCGTGCACCGACATTTAACCGTGCAAAAAAAACAAAAATGTAAATTTCGGCAATAATCGAATAATTTGCGGAATTTACTGGAGCCTCCAGAAAATTCGCTGAAAAAAAAAAAAAACCAATCGTGTGTAGGGTGTTAGGAAAACCATCGCTCGCCCCGTCCCGTTTGGCCGCTTGCTGTTGCTTGTCGAAACAAGGTTGCGATAAGTATACAAGTTAAAACCTTTAGCAAGCAGTATTACATCTTGCTCATTATTCGTACAAGCAGTCAAGTAAAACACGTCACAGCAGTAAGACATCTCCTCCACAGTTATTCTCATGAATTCTTTCGCTCCTTATATAACTTTTCATTATTAAGACATATAATTGTAAATCATATTGTGTACACCTTTCGTATTGAAGATATAGTTTCAAAATTTGGAATTTCGTATTAACACAAATAGTTTTGGATTTTTCAAATACAACGCATTCTAACATAGGGTTTTCGTCGAGGTTTTTAAACTTTTAACAATCTCCACCGTAAATCGTGTGAAATATTTTAATATGAATCTGCGTAAATAGCAACAAAGCGAAGGGCCGATTGTTTGCATAAAGACACGCGATGCCGGCGAGCTCAAGAATCGGCTGGAATATGTTATAAGTGCAAGAAGTATGAAATATTCCATTCGCTAACAGCCATGCATCGTCGGTAATGCCTTCGCTTTTCTCGCTTCTGCCTCAGCGATATTTGCTTATCTTAAATAACATGTCGGGAAAACCGCAGAACAAAAATAAATTTATGTTGCGGCTACATTAAAATGAAATTCCCAAACGTCTAAATATCGCATTCGATTGCTTGTTAATTGCTTGAACTTGCTAAGCGTTACTCTGTGACGATTCGATCCGAATCTTTTGCTTCTTATCCGACTGAAAAGTGTCCGGGAACACGTGTCGTTAATTTACGAGTTGTCATTTTCAATCATTTTCGTTTAGGGGGGGCATTCATTTCATTTGCTTGTATCTTGAATCGAACTTTTTAACGGGTAAAGCAAACTAAATGGGCGAGAGAATTTTTTCTCTCTCTCTCTGGCAAAATGAAACAGAGCCGTGCGTTTTCTCCGGACATTTTTTTTTTTTTTTTTCTGGAACCGCGAATCAAGTTTTCAAAAACTTTCCACCTCAAAAAGGGCTTTTTTTGATTTATATCGGGTCGAAACCCGAAAAAAAAAACATCGTAAAAACGCTTTCCGAGCCTTATCCGCTTCTCTTATTCCGCAGGCGAAATTTAAAATAAAAGCCAGAACAATCTCGTAGGGCACATGCCCCGTGGAAGCTGCCCCCTTTCGATTGCCCGGCAATTGAATATCACGTCGAATACACGTTTAGAGCGCCAAAGTCAAAAATCGAAGGAGAAAGAAAATATTTTTAAGAACAAGAAACAACGGGGGCTGACATGTTCCTTTTACGGATGCTTCAAAGTTTTAATAACCTATGTATTGAAGGGGAAAAAAAAAAAATTTATTTACTTATGAAATTTTCCCTTTTCGGAGGCAGCAATATCCTTTGAAGTGCCGTTTCCTCGATTCATATATATGAAAACTAAAGCCTAATGCAAGGCAAACTTTCGGTGAGGCCCCGCCGAATGTTCCTCAAACGCAAAAGATAAAAAAAAAAAAAATAAGATTGCCAAGGGAAATACGGGAATAACATGACGGCAAACTTATATGTCTTGGCTGCAAGTAAAAGAAGGAGAAATTCCTGACTGTTCCATAAGCATCATTTCGAGATATTAGTTTTCCAGTCGCACAAAGGGAACTCTTTATTTATTTATTTAGCCCCCCCCCCGTGCCCCATCAGCATCATTTGAAATATTTCAAAAAAGGAAAATTTGACGATGCCCCGCCGAAGTCCGAAAAAGGGAGACGGAAAAAAATTTTGGTCGCTTAAGCACTGAAACCCAACCGAATTGGAGAACAACCCAATGGAAATGTTATTTCAGCATGGCATTAGGAGAAGGAATCTTGCCGGGAAGCGCAAAGCCAAGTTCGGAATCCCTTCCTCGGCTTCGAAATGACGCTCTCGTTGCTTCGTTATTAAAAATTAAATTAAATATTCAATTATTTTCCCTTCTTGTACAGCGGGAAAAGGAAAAGGTTCGCCTTTTGTAATCGTTGCACGCGGATAATAAAAATCGACGCGGGTTTTTTTTTTTTTTTGGTGTCTCCCGCCCGTTCGGAGCTCCGGGCCCGAATATCAGCTTCACGCTTTCCGGAAGTCCGGAAAAAGTACGCGCAGGAACAGTCGGAAAATGCACGGCTGTCGCATGCGAAAGGGGAAATTCCGATCAAACCCAAAAAACAAATTCCTAATCTCGGTGTCCTTTAAAACTGATTTTTGGGTCGAATCACATTTTTCGAATTCCGTCCCGTCGCTCGTATATAAATTTCATGTACGAGGCGGCTCATTTATGCGGGATGACATAAATGCAGTGAAGACATCGGTTTAGCGTTCGGATGGAAAACCCCGTCACGGAATCCGGGACCGAACGGAGCGGGCCTTTCCCACGACACGGGAATAATCGTAAAAAATTAAATTCTGGAAAACGCTTGGAACATGTCGCTCGGAAAATCGGCACCGGTTTGTAAGAAAATGTACATAACAGCAAACCCGGCGGGAATTGTTCTCCATCAAAAGCATCGTTCTGGGTTTCTGCTCGTCGTTACATTATCGTGAGATCGGCGGCGTCGGTGAGGAAAGGATGAAAAGTTCACGGGGAAAATGGCCGGCGAAAGCCAGTGAAAGCGGCGGAGCGATTTCTTTCGATGCCGCCGATGCTCCTCCTGCTGCGAGCCAGTCTGTCCTTTCATAAGTCGAATTGTGTTAACCTTAAGTTCAGCAGCGGAATCCGAACCGGTTGGGCCCCTGCCGGACGAGAATCGTCAGGACTTGACCGATCCGACCGAGAGAAAGATCGAGGCAGATTTATCCGGCGAAAATTCCGATGGCTGGACCCGAGTGCCGGGGAGCGGGATTTTCTGTTTCGTTTCCGTCTCTTATTTCTTCCCTTTCAGCGGGAAAATCGAACGAAAACGTGGAAAGGAAGCGGAAGATACCTGACCAACGGGCGGGGACCGAGATCTTCTCTGGACGAATCTTTGAATCACGCATCAAAAAGAGATAACCGATTTTGCGGTCGAGGCGTCGGAAAAGCAAAATGAAGCGAATAACCGAGAGTTACAATCTATGAATATGAAAGAGATACAAGATTGATTGTGTAGCTGCCAAACGAGGAGTGCGATCAAAAAAACGGACGTTGATAATTTTAACGTGCAGCCGAAATTAAAACGGCGAACAGGGGCACGTCCGACAGCGGACGTTCAACAAAAGGAAATGGTCGGTTGCGGGAAAAATGAAAAAGGTCTTACCGCAGATATTTACATGACTTCATCATTAACCTGAATGAATTTGCAGGCGATTATAACGTAGGTAAATAATCCTCAAATAGCTCCGGTGAATATGATTTGAACCCCGCGAATTAAAATTCCTATCAAATCATCTCCAAAAGAAAAAACATTTCGTTTGCGACCATCCTCGTTACGTACACTGCGACGCCGGAGATGACGTATATAAATCATAATGCGTAACACATATATATATATATAAAATAACTGATCTTCGACATTCTCATCTTCCGATTGTGATCAGAATTCACTGGAGTCCAAAAATGCGATATCCAATCGTATGCTGTTTATAATTATTAATTTCCATCTATCACGACAGGATTTTCGACGAAAACGCGGCTTGCTTCTGACTCACGTCGGATCGATGTTGCATCTTCGAATTTTGTTGTCGCATATATGTAATTTTTCCCATTTTCAGGTTCCGCTTTCCGAATTTCATTCTTCCCTTCCGACAAAAGCGACGATGTTTTGACGTTAATCAGTATAAATGTTTAAAGCGCTTAGTTTTAGTGTCCGATTTTAGGATAATCCCGGAGATGAAATAATTCGATAATAAATTTGTATATGATATAAAGAGCGAATTATGCCCGGGGTATGAAGATTTATGTCGGCTCACTCTCCCGAATCGGACGATAGATTTTCAATAACAGAAATGAGCAAAATACAAAATCTCTTCGTGCCGAGCAAGGATTTTCCATAAGCTCAACCTAGAAATATTTGCATCCGATGTTAATGCAATACATTTCATTTGCCAGGTATTAAATAATGCTTTAATTCCATACGTATGTTCAAGTCTGTATATCAAAGCTTTGACACAATTCGAATAATCTGAAGATTCCGTTTTCCATATTGAATTATCTGATTAGAGAATTTGTTGCGCTGCATTCAAGCCCCGAGAATATCTTGCGAATTTAAAAGAAGAAAAAAAAAATTATTTTTCTGGCCGTTCAGTTATACATAATTAAATTGGTTTTAATAACAACATTTAATTTATTTGAAAGCAAGCGTAATGATGCATAATATTAAAAGCAGTATTTTTTTTTTTTTTTCTAATTGAAATTCCAGTCGGAATAAATCTCGTTGAAATTGTATCACATAAAAATATTATCAACCGTCGGCCAATTTCATTGAATCTCAGCAATCAGATATTAAATTTTCTTTGTGTATTACCACGATGACCGAAACATCGATCTTTAGAGTTAACTGACAAAATGTGGAAATACATGAAAATACATCTGTGGTCATCTTTACAAATAACATCGTTAAAATAAGGTAAAATCATATTCGCTTTCCTTATTTAATAACGAAGGGGCCATATAACTTTTAAGAACGGAGCACATGTATATTTTGCTCCCATCCGGGACAATATTAATTCAGCCCCGTGCGTTCTGCATTAGGAAAATTGAACTTTGTCGTTAAAAGAACAACGGATATCCGATTATGTATCATGCGAATATCATGCACAGTTTTCTTGCCCCTTTTTATTTTTCGCATCCAGATTTTCATTTTATGATTGTTCTTCATGTAAACTCCATTTCCCCGGCAAAAAAAAAAAAAAAATTCAATATTTTCTAGAATATGAGGAAAAACCCTTTTTTTTTGCAAACATTCTCTCTCGCTCTTTATAGTGCACGGAATGGCGCTTTTTCGAAAGATAAGAAAGAAAAACGCCGAATATCACACAACGCATTAACTAACTTCTTCTTTACTTTTTCTTCGGTGCAGAGCAAACGGTTGCTGCACAGTATCTTTTCGATCATGTTTACTGGACGTTCGGAAAATTTTAAATTTCGGTTACGGGGAAAAAATGAAAAGAAAAAGTGAACTGGATGCAGGATTGTGGGATCAAGATTCCCGAGCTGCGGGAGAAAAACGTCACGTGAAAGGTACGCGGCACCGATAAATGAGCGACAGCGCGAACATTAGCCGAAAATCATAACGGGGACACTGAAGATCAGGTTTTTTCTTTTCTCCCGGTGGGGGGGAGGGGCCCGGAAAATTCGCTCCGGGTCTGGCAAGCGAAGATTATTTCCCCCGCATCCGGGAAGCGCCCTTTCCAGAATTTTCCAGGTCCCGAGATAAAAATCCGCTGGTCGAAATCCGTAAATGAACGTTCAGTCCCCGGCACCTACCTGCGAGTCACCAACCGGGGCTCGGGATCGCTTGCGGAAAGCCTTTCGGAAGGCTGTGGCAGACTGTCGGTCGGCTGCCGAGAGCCTTCCTGCATCGGGACGTCGGACGAACGCAGTCGAAATTAAAATTTTTTCTTTTCCTTTTATTATCCGACAAACTCCGCGTGCCTGGAGTTATGCGAGCGAAAAATCTTACTGGAAGCATGAGAAAGGGATTGCCGAAATCTTTGGAAGTAGAGTTGCAGCGCGTTTACGGACTGAATCAGCGAACGAAAACAGTCGAACCACAACCTGAAGATGTTTTCAGCGTTTGTGTGAGGTTGAAAACAAAGAAAATTTGTTCAGATCTTTTTTTTTATAGTTCTGAATAAAGCTTTCGCTTTCGCTTAAACTTCATATCGTTTATCCTACATCCAGTTGCGGAATATGACAACGAATTTTGCCCACATTTACCCTTTTATATGTACATATATATATATACAAACTTTCGATAATGCTTCTTTCTGCTCTCGCTCCTTAAGATTTACACAAAACACTGGGCCCTTCTCCTTACGGCGCTACTAAAGAGCCTTATTTCATGGCAATAACCGGGATGGAATCATTACAGCGATGTAATAACACGAGTAAAATCCGCATATAAATAAGCTGAGGCAGGGTTGAGAGGCCAGCGCCATGGGTAACTTTAACTTCGTTTGTTAACAACGGTCAAAAGGAGCTCATTAATTTCACTCTCTGGCAAGGTCTCACCTTAAACCGCGGAAAACTCCAAAACTCCACCGGGAAATTTGTAACCCCGTCCGAAAGTCTAAAAACTTATTGTTTAATCTCGTCTAACCTGCATTTACTGCGTAACAAGTTACACTTTCAGGGTCCAAATCATCAAAGCATAAAAGTTATCGAGTTTTAATTTTTTTCGCGTCGATTTTCTCGCGATTTTCACATTTTTCCGGCCCGCTTCGAAACGGGGAAGGCAAACTCGGGACGGAGACGGTGCGAAAATCGAGTATTCCAGCGACGGGTCCCGCTCCAGCTCTCCAGCTGGAACACCTCCGCCTGCCTGCCCCGGAGTGTGCCGCAGAGGACCCCGGACGATCCCCCGCTTTTTCTCGTGCGCGACGACACGACCTCCCCCCCCATTCGTCGGGGGGAGACCCGAAGGAGTTCCCCGGCATCCCCGGTGTTCGGCTGCAGGAGAGAGAGATCGGGGAGAGGCGCGTCAGGAATCGACCGTCGCCTTAAACGTGGGAAACTGCCGAGCTCCCCGCTGCGTGCACCGTCTTCCGACCTAGCACCTCGGAATTCTGCAGCTTTTCCCGTCGGATCCGGTTCTTTCGGGTCCGGGACTTTTCCGCGATTTTCGATTCGGGCAGAGCCGGATCTGAGTTTTGTCGGTTTGGCGACCGGTCTTTGGTTTTCCGTCGGAAACGCGTTTTGCTTGCTGCCCTCTCGTATGCCCTCCATCGAATGCCCCGAGAGGGAAGCTCGTCATTTGAATAATGACTGCAATTCAGAAAAAAAAAAAAAAAATATTAACGTTTATCAAAAACGGAAACGTATTTATGGAGGTCTTGAAAATGCATTCAAAAAACCCCTTTTTTCATGTTCCTCGCTCTGTCAAAAATATATTTTATGGCTTCCGATCCACGATCCGGGCTTGCAACAGCACAAAACTAATTTTTTTTGTTGAAATATATATATATATATAAATATTTTTTGTTCTTATTTCCCTTTGCTTGCACTTCATTTCCTTTGTTTTTCGTTAAATAATAAACGATTTTTATTTCACTGTAAGACTTTGCTCAGAGCACAGGGACGTTTGAAAATTTTCACTGAATTCTTAATGCAAATTTCTCTCGCCTACAGAAACTCTCAAACAACGGACATGTATTAAAAATGCATGTTATGCTGCGTTTTAATAATAATTGTGGAAAAAAAGCTAAATTAAACGGGTTTTTTCATCATTCGATGTGACAAGCAACATTCTGGATGTTCCGTCTAATGGATAACGAAGTAATGAGAAATCGGAAAGTTCAGAAATAATAATACAAATTACCTCACTCGGCTTCTTTACAATATTGACATTTGGATGTGCTCCAGCATGGTAAAACGTCAACAAACCTTTTAAACATCCCCTTTTTCTTGCACAAATTGAAATTATGGTTCTTTAATATCAAACTACATTAAATCCTCCCCTTTGTTCAAACTTATTATCTTTTGAGATATCGTAATAATAATTTTGTTATAATTAGTTTCTTCGACAGCTAATAACTGTAAATTACACTAGCTTAAGATACTTTTTATCGAGAATTTTCACTTCTAAGCTTTAGATTTGATAGAAAATCGTGCTGGCATTAACAGTCCGGACCATCTAACGTGACTGCAGCTGAAAAAGACACCTAATTGGAGTTTTAAACAAAAACCATTGTCTTCAGGTTTTTCCCTTTCCTTATTTCCTTTTTCTTTTTTTTTTTGCAGGATTTTTCCGAAGGTTTGCGGATCTGCAGCGCCGCCTTGTGAAATTGCCACCAGCCAGACATGATCTCGTTTATCGAACGTGATCAGAGAGCCAGGTTCAGTCAGCAACGGAGGACGAAGAAAGAAGAGCAGCAATCGCAAGAAATTTGCACTCGTCAACAACTTTTGAATTTCAAGATTTGCACTCGCCATTTGGAAGACCAAAAGAAAAACCAGTAGCTAAAATCTTATGTGTGCAGATAGAAGTCTGCAAGAAGCTGAAGCCTTTCAAAAATGAAACCCATAATGTGCTTCGCAATCAAACTGAGTAAGCCACATTAGAAACGGATTTAGTGAGTGCATGGATCGCAATCATTTTCACTTTATTCAAAAATACAGCAAAGTACGTGTAAAAAAAATATCGTCCGCATAACATAAAAGGATAATCCCGGGAATAATAGTTCAAACGATTTCAATTTCTTCGTTAAATAATAGAAATATATTAACTAATTTTCTTATCACAGTTTTGATTAACAAACGGGAAGAAACCGAAGTCACAAATAAAGGAATGAATGGTCATGAAAATATATTAATTCCCTTATTTAAAGGATACTTATATATGTAGGATTATACAGACTAACTATTCGATTTAGGGAAAGACATGTAACAGCTCGGGGATACCGCGGGGTTGTTGGGTCTGGCGGACCGAGAACGTCGCCTGCGCCTTTTCCCGCTGGAACAATCCTGTTTTTCCGGAAAATCGTTTAACTCGTGGGATTTTGGATGAAAGGCAAATAAAAGGTTCCGGATGCAGTTAGAAGGAAGGGAGCGGAGAATTTTGGTTCGAGCGCAGAGAGGAGCACAAGCGAGGGCCACGTTCTGCGGGAATTCGGCAGATCGGGGCGGACGATGCCGGAAAGCCCGATCAGATGAAGAACCGGGTCGGAAAGACAGAAGGCACGGGGTTCACCGCGCTGCAGTTTACACTACAGAAGATTCCCTCACTCGCACGCGTGTCGAAAAAATCGACGGAAATGTTTTGATAATCGAAAATGCTCCTCGTCGGCAAATCGCATCTCATTTTCTTCCTTCTTCTGCCACCTTACTGGTACCATTCAAGGCGGGAGCCAATGAATAATTTATGAGACAAAATGAAGGTTATTCCATTATTTCTGACCCGTAATAATCAGAGAGTCTTCGGAAAAATCAGTTTCCTCCCGATTTCCCGACCGTGCTGTAGTCGGCGCTCCCGATTTTCCTTTGCGCAGCTTTTCGGGGGCGGATCCAACGAGAAAGGGGACGAAAATCCACCCCTCTCCCTGGACCTTACCCGCAGTCCAGGATCCGCAGCTCGGAGATCGCGACGACGGCGAGGAGGAAAAGATACGTAAAAGGCAGCACAAAGAAACCTCGATTGATTTTTGCGAGAATAAACAAAGAAAATGCCAGAAACCCTTTTTTTTTTTTTTTTTTTTTTTTTTTGGTAGATTAATCTTTCCTTCTGCCAAAAAGAAGATAAGATACAGTTTTAGATCAAAGCTATCGGGAAAAACTGACTTACTTTTTTTTTGGTCCGTCCAAAGTTGTTCGAATGGAGAATATCTTTTCCCGAACGGGTTTTAGAATCGTTCTAACGAACGGGTGTTTCGGGGGATCGGAGGGCTGCGGCGGCGGAGGAATTTTCCGTGTTCCCCCCCCCCAAACCTTTCCGGAAACGCGAACCGCGTCAGGCGCGAAAATGTTTCGCCCGCTTCGAAAGCTTCCCCGCGAAAGCGAAACTCCGCCGCAAAATCCTGCCGGCAATTTATGAAAAATAAAATAGCATCGACATCGGCCGGTCGATTCGGTTTTCGCCTGCAAATATACAAGCACCATAATAAACTATTTCCCATGTTCAACGAACATTTAACTTTCGTGCAATTTGCGAGATGCGAAATTCCCCCAAAAAAAAAACGGAAAAATGCTTCGCGGTCCCCCGCGCGGATTTTGAATGCTCGCAGCCGCTGTTGCCTCCCGCAGTCCGGCCCGGCAGAGAGTTCCCTGCCTGAGCGTGAAAAAGGTAAAAAAAAAAAAAAAAAAAAAAAAATCCACCGCCACATCAATCCTCTCAACTTCGGGCCTCGGCAAATTTTTTCGCGACTTTTTTTTTCCATTGTTTCCCTCGCGAATGTATTTATATCTGACAATTTTTTGATTTATTTTAGTTGCTCGCAAAAATGACGGAAAAACCGCTGAAAAAAAAAAAAAAAAAAGGAAAATAATCAGTGAATGACGAAAGAAAATTGCAAATTTAATGCCAATGGTTTTACGTTGTACCTTTCCCCTGGGGAAGCAGGATGATCGCCGTCGAAGGTGTCCCGCCATTAACATTTTCTATTAAAACTAACCGGATTCGACCCCCGACATGTAAATAAATAAGTAAACGTATTTAAGAAAAAAAGAAGAAAAAAAGAAAGTTTACCGAAGAATGAAATAAAGCATTAAATAAACATGAAAAGGGAATGTCTTTTATTCCCTAACTAAATCAGCAAAGTTGTTAAAATCTCCTCCAGAACTTTTGAATATTTTAAAAAAAAATCGAGGGGAAAAGGCGCTTTTAATGGCAGAAAAGAACATTAGTATACTTCTTCTCGGGGACGAAAAGGAAGAGAAACGACAAGTATTTAGCATAATTAGACCCAAAACAATTTATTTCCGCCGTAAGGAACGCAAAAATATCGGAGCTGGGAGCATAAAATTTTGCCGAAAGATGAAAAAAGGGATTTAGGTGCGGGCAAAGGGTCCGGTGGCATCTCCACCCCTTCCGGTCCTTTCGGAGCAACCCCATGGAGAACAGATCTCTCGTCTCTCCCGAATGTCGGCAGCTTCGGTTCCGAAATTCGGTCGGTTTTGTCGGCTGCACAAAAAGCACATCTTAAACCGCCTTCGAGCAAGCCAATTTGCTTTTACGTGCGCAGCAAGACGGGAAACGCGAAGGATACTCCGGCGGACGGTCGAAATTCTAATTTTCAGCCCGCGAGAAAAACCTCCCTCCCCCCGGGGGTCCAGATCAAAACACCCTTGGCGCCGCTGGACTTCGGAAGATGAAATGATCCGTCGGGCAGGATGTCGCATCCAGGTCGCCGGGACTTCCGAAACCTGGAACCGGCTGCAAGGGCCGTAGCTCGCGAACCACATTCCCCGGTCGACTGCAGGGATAGGGAAAACGCGGTTTCCTTCCGGCGCCTCGCGGTGCTCGGACGGGGAAGGTTCCCGACCGGAGGAGGGTGTCGCGCTGACCGCGGCGGCGGATCTCGCCCCTTTCCTTTTCCAAGCGCAGACGTTCGCGGTCGAATTCGGTCAAAGAAACCCCCGCACGTGAATAATTCATATTTGAGCTCTCCGTCCATTAATCTTTTGTAATTGACGCGAGTCGGGCTTTCGAAGCGGCTCGATTAGTCGCTAAAATCGTATCCGAGTTCGGTGTAGGGGCTCAAAGCCCCCGCGAGGGGCGGAAAACCCGAGGGCTTGCAAGGGAAATTGCGATTCGTGATCCACGCAATGTGTGAAACTTCAAAATCTGATAAAGAAACACTTGTAAATGGACCGGTGCGGTATCGTCACGCGAATCAAGCGAATGCGCAAAATATCCAAGTAAAATTTTCCTTCTGCTGAAAACGGACTTTTCCGCCCCGCTTCCCGGCAAGATTAAGCGAACTTTAATAACGTTTTATCGAACCGGGAAGATTTAAAATTTTTCTTTTTTCATTCTGGGCGCCAAATACGCCATAAAGGCTGCTAATTTAGTGATCCCTCCCGTTCAGGTGGTTTTCATTTAGCCGCCGCTTTTGCAAAACCAATTATGAGGAACGGTAATTGATTCCGCACGGCAGGGCGTAAACGAAGGGACTGCCGTACATGATGTACGTCCGTGTCAGCACTCGGCAGTTCTTCCCGGATGAAGAGCGTAAGCAGTGTCGGAGTCGCCCAGATCATCGTCCGACAGGGGTTTTTGACTTGAACGCCTAATGAGCTCGCAATCGTGCAGCTCGCTTGGGTTAACGACGACGGGGATGCCCGTTTTTGTGAATACTCGCTGTTCAGGTTCGCGTTTGATGCCGTGCGGAACTCGCAAGGGCAGTTCCGGAAAAAGAAAAAAGGAAAAAATTCAAAGATTCTGCGTCTGATGTCGCAGAAGTGATTTCTTGATGGGAGCCGCTATCGAACATGTTCTTTTATTTTTTTACAATTTAAAAAGTCAAAATTTCCTAAAAACGCTTAAATTGACATTCACAGATCTTATCTTATAATTATATTATGTATGGGAAATCTTTAATAGTTAGTTTCAACGTTGGATAGCAGCAGTCTTTCGGTCTGTGAACCTCGCATACGCATCGAGGAAGAAAGATAAAAGCCGAGTGTACTTTATTCCTGAATGCGATGTACATGAAAATAAAGGCTGCTACGCCTGTCAACGGGAAAAAACGGTTTGAATTGTCACAAACATGAATGCTAAAAAGTGGAGGAAGAGCAAAAGAAGGTTGACAAAGCAAAATCACAAGCAGGATCGGGCAAAAAAAATATTTTTAATATTTTAAATCAATAACAATTATGAATTTCGTTCTTGCAATAGCTGTACATTTATAACTGATGTGAAGATCTGCGTATATAGTTATGAATGTTTAAAAGGAAAATTTTTTTTTTTTTTATTTTACATTTATCATTGTATTTGTAGCTGAAAATTGTTTTCGTGTAACACATGGTTATAAATAATGTCTTCAGTATGTTTGTGATACGTATAATTTTCTCAAGAGATAATTTTAAATATATATGATTTTTTTTTTTTCCATTACAATGCAATTTGACTAAAAAATATTTTTGTATTCTTCGACCCGTGAATTTCATTTTCAGCATCAATTTTCCAAAAGAAAAAGAAAGAAAAAAATACCAAAATATCTTCTTAAACATTTAAAATTTTAGCTGGTTAATACGGTTTCTAGGTGTAAGTTTATTCAATAAAACCACTCACAGGGAACACAATGGAGATGATTGTATCATTATTTTCATTTTATTTTTTTTAAATTAAAAACAAAAAATTTTAATTTAAAAATTTAACATTTGAGAGTCAAAATTTAAATCTTTCCGGGCTTGAAATTCATTCGAAAAATGAATAACCTCATTTTTCCGTAAATTTCACCTTTGAAAATGTTTATACATATATATATATATATAAGGAAAGGAAAAAGAAATTTTTGACTGATGTTATCAAACCTAATTTAAACACATTAGGAATGTTTTTTGTAATTTTTTGCCTGTTCTCCTAACTAAGCGAAGGCGTTATTACTGAAGATAATAAAACTAAGGCTCGAATTATATTAAACAATAGGACTAATTTAAGTATAATATATCGTACTCGTAAATACATAAACTTATGTATAATTTAATACCAATATTTCTCACCTTTTTTCAAAAATAAAAAATTAATTTTTTATTATAAAACATTAAATATTTAAATCATGGTTTGAAATTTGAAGAACTTTTAATCCGCTTGTATCTTATATTCATTAAGGGGAAAATTATTATACGTTTAAAGACCAATTTAATAAACCAATCATCACGATTGATATATATTTATGAAAACTATATGTAAACAAAATCATTAAAATTGATTAGACTAGGATTTTAGCGAGTACTACTCAAGATTCAGATATACACGGAGAGGGTATTTTGAGAGCATTTTTATTAAATTAATAACCGATAAAAATTATCTGTTGGTATATTTGGCTAAACATGGTTCTCGGCCATTATGATATTGATTTTGAATATATTAACTGCTTAGATCGTAATATAAAACTGAATTCTTCTGGTAAATTCTAAAAAAATGTGACGATTTTAATTTATTTGGAATTCAAAAGCATCATATATATTTAGTTATATGAAAAACTTTTAGGGTGTTATATTCGGTGCGGGAAAACAAAAATGAGGCAATAGAAAGAAGCTCTTTGTACTTTTAGAAGCTCAAACGAAATGCAGTATGAATAGGGTATTTCGATATCGATTTTGAATAAAAATGAAATTGTCGAAATACTGGCTGCTACTGTGGAAATTTGTTTAGGATGTCATTTTACCAAAGTCTTCTGCTAGTTATATTACATCCCAGTTTTGGCGGTACAGATTTATTTGTAGTTATAAATATATTATTACATATGCGCCTTCATTTTAAGTTTGAAAATTGTGGCAAATCCCCCACGTTTCGAATACTCAGGAATGAATGTCGGACGGGATTCCGGTTCGTGTTTGCCTTCGCTGGGAACAGAAGGAAAGTAAACCTGGAGCTGGGGCACGGCAGTTGTTTTAGGGAACAAAATGCTTGCTTGTAACAACAGCGCTGGGCTTCATCGTCCATTCCCTTCATTCAGCTTCATGCGGAGCCCGTGACCGTGGCGACGAAAACCGACCCAAAATAATCTCACAACCGTCCCCAGGCACATTCGGCCGTTGTTAAAATGAAACGCTGTTGCGGCTTTTCTCGCCATTTATTTGGCGGAATTTTCGGTGCAACCGAAAAAAAGCAAAATCAATGGGTCAAATTGGATGACGGACGCGATTAAAGCTGCGGGAAAAATTTTTGCTGCCGTTGGAAGGCTCAGCAAAAGAAAGGATTTTCCGAGGAGAAACAAATACATTTCGAATGGGGGCGTAATGTTACCAACCAAAAAAAAAAAAAATGGGGCGGGGCACAGCTTCAAACAAATAAAATCAAGATGTGAACCGGAAGGAACTGACTGGAATGTAAAGCGGGAAAATGGTGAGGAAAATTCGAAAACCTGAAAGTTTAACCCACCGACACGAGATTTAGTTTAGTGCCCCGTCTGGAAATGATTCTGGCACTAATGTCCGGGCAATTCGCATTTCCAGAGACACTCGGGGCGGGGAGGCATTAAATATTAAGCACAATTTAAAATTCATTTTTACTACTATTTGAAGATGGGGAAATAATTTCAGTGCGAAACCGTCTCGAAGTAAATTACAAGAAGATTTATGAATAAAGCTCCATAATGTTTCTGGAGTTGATCTGACGGAGCATGGAATTAGATTTTCAAAACTTATGTCAGCAAAATGACCCGGTAGTAAGGAAAAATTGAAACTAAGTTAAATAAGTTTCCTCTCGTTCCTGTATCTTCCAGCGGATTTTTCTTTTCCCTCCTTTATTTTTCATATCTAAAACGATCCAGTTTATTATTCATTACCGGAATTGACGGTGAAAACCGAGACGAATAAACGTCGTTATGTAAGCAAACTTTTACGATATATTTACATGATAAAACAACTTTTAACTCTGAGGTATAATTTAAAATATATACATACTATTATTGGAAATTGATTTGTTCCATAAGCTCGCGGAAAAAATTGAAGCGAAATTTTTTTCTCTTTTTTTGAAAAACGCAAAATATCCGTCCATTTGGAGCAATTTACCGCGGATTGAGCTGCCAGAACTTTCGACAGTGTAAAATCTTCGTCATCCACCTCCGTTTAGACAGCCTCAAGAAGGTTGATTCCTTTTTAAAACTTTCCCATAAGTTCTTCTTGTTCCCCGTCCCGGAAATTTATTACATTGTCTTGTTGCGCTCTGTTCAAACATTTCTTGCCTCGGCGCAAACACTTCGCGGGATTAAATTTTCTGCAGTGCCTTCGTTCGTTTCATCCCGGCCTCCGACCTGATATTTGCTACCCGGAGACCGTGGTTCCTCCCTTCGGACGCGTCGCAGATTGGCCGAAAGTGGATCGCGGCATATGAAAATTCTTAAACTTGCATGGCATTCATAAAAAAGGAAAATCTTCCGAAGAAGAGATACGAGATGCAGCAGATCGATCAGCTCGCGCAAGTACCTGGATAATTAAAACCTTTAACAATGAATGATTAAATTTTGATCGAAAGGTCATAGCTTCACGTAAATGCCTGGTTTTTTGGGATGGTAACTGTATGAATTTCAGCGGCGGTTTGATATTGCGTCTGCCCTTTAATAACAAGCAATTCAAAGAGCTTAGTATTCGATATCGTCGGCGCTACAAGTGCCGGGATCCCGGGTTTTGGACGGGAAATTCAATTTTCCAAAATTTAACCGCCCCAAAGCAAAATTCCGATTTATTTTTTTTTTTTGCCTTGCCACAACGGCATTAAGTTAGCTCTCAGCCGTTGTGATGGAAAGACAAGCCTTTCCGCAAATATAAAGATTGTAGTGAATAATCCCAAAACGTGAGCCATCGATTCATTCGCAACTCACGCGAAATTTTTCACATTTTGCAATTAAATGTTAAGTTTCGGTCGCACAAAAAGGGCAAAAGATAAAAAATTTATGATATTCCTTAATTATTCGGCGAAAAATTCAATAAATATTTGCCAAACTTTTTATGAAATGCATAAAAAATAAAAAAACTCACATGAATTGTAGAGCCACGGCGGGATAAACACGTATTTACAATTAATTTAAATAATCAGAAAAAACATTCGGGGCGATGGCAGCTCAGGTTTATTAACGATACAAACAAAAACCGAAAACATTTAATACTTTTTAGCGAATGCAGAACTATCTTATCGCATTTGCGAAAACTCAATACCACACCTTCATAGGATGTAGCCCACGATCTTTTGCACGCTTAAACGCTCTCCTGTTGCTTCGACCCTCGTCGCCGAAGCGGTTTCGGGATGCGTTCGCTTCCTACATAAATCCGCACCTTAATTGCTCCTAATGGTTGGCTTCAGTTAAAATTCAGGTCGTGCTGGACCTTTTTTTTAAAAAACAATCCGAAAATCCGGGGGGGGGGGGATCGCAACAAAATTGAACTCGAGAAAGGGAAGGCAAAGCGAAAAACGAAATTTTTTTTTTTTTCTCCACTTCCATTTTGCCTTCCGAAAATTCGAAGCAAAGCTCCCACAGCGGGTTAAGCAAATAAGGAGATTTAACGTTACAAAGGAGAGACGAATCAAACGCGGCAGCTCCACCTCGCTTAAGGTACGAACGACAGCCGTCGCTAAGGACCGCGGACGCACTCCTCGCCCGAGCCATTCCCCGCAGTGCTTTGCGAGTGGGCCGCGGGAAATTCGAGGGTTTTGCGACCGGAGGCTGTGCCTCTCGCGGCAGGAGAAATATTTGATAATTTCACATAGCAAATTCGCTTCCCAAACGGAGGTAAGCGAGGGGCGAGGGAGCCGCGGAACGGACTGGAAAGGTCCGCAAAATGAATTTTGAAAGCTTTCGCTCTGCGGAGAAATGCAGCCGAGGGAGGGGAAATTTTTGAATGCTCCCTTATTTCATTTGCTCCCCGAGAAGGAGCACGGGGCGGAAAATGAAAATTTTTATTTCGTCACAGGTATCGCAAAACCGGAAGCGACGGAAAGGCGCCGCTGATCGGGAATAAGAGTTGCACCACCATCCCCACTGCGGGAGATGCAGGCTGGGCGGCTGCGGCAGCACTTTAACGGTCGTGCAGGAATTGCCCCCCGTGAAAGTCTTTCGGTTCGCCCGGAGATGCTTCGACTCGAGTAATTCTTACGGGTAACAATTTAATCCAATATAAACTGGAAGATCATTATTTTTTTTTAACATTAAAAAAAAAAAAAAAAAAAAAAAATCCGTGCTCGAAAATATAAGGGATGATTTTTAGGGATTTTAAGTCATTACCTTTTAAAAAGTCTAATCGCAATTTTTAAAAAATTCAGAAAGGAAATCACATCAACTTTATCCCGATTCCATTTTTTTTTTTTTTTTCATAATTTAATTTCTTTTTTTTATTTTTATTTTTATTACATTTTTTTCCCCCCAAAAAGTTCAGAGAAAGAAAAATCTGGAAATCAAAATTTATGAAATACTTCATGATATGCAAATACATATTTCATTCGCGAGATGAACTGGTTAATAAACAGGCTGGCGACGTTCGATGCGTCGGGACGCAGACGAAGCCTGGAGAAAAAAATTCGACAGAAAAAATATCCTTCCGGGGGTGGGGGGCGGCAAACGAAACGTTTAAATATCAGTTTTTTTTCCTCCCCGTCCAATTTTTTTTTTACGCCCTCTCCCACCCCCCACCCCCTTGCAAATTCCGGATGAAAAATGGGGATCCATTAATTTTCGACCGAGTTATTACTTTCCGAAAGGTGGCATTTTTCTTCGCAGGGCGAACGGGTCCGCGGATAAAAACCTGGAATATTAAAATTTTCCGGGACCTGACCCGCACACCGAAAAACCGAATCCCCGATTTAATTTCGGGCGACCGGGAATTCCGCAAAAAAAAAAAAAAAAAAAAAAGGAGGGAAACAGCACGGGATCTGCGCCGATCGCTGTGCGAACCCCGTGTCTGTGTCACCTGGGGCTCTGCGGGCGCGGGGCTGAGCTGGGGGCTGATGGAGCGAGGCTTGCGGTGCTGAACGGATGGAACTCCCGAGGGTCTCCACTGCTGCTCCCGGCTCTTCCCTGCTCCTTCCTTCTTCTCCTCCTCCTTCTGCTGCTGCTGCCGCCGCTCCCTGCGCCCAGCAGGCCGAACGCGCCGCTCGGAGGCTCTCGCACATCGAGGGAACCGGCGCGTCGGGCACCCTTCAGGGGGGAACAAAAACAAGGGAAAAAAGCCACGTTACGAACGGGGCTCTCCGCGGACGGGGCCCGCGGCGGGCCCGCCGCCCCCCCGACCCACCTGCGCGGCTCCCCGGGCCCGGCCCCGGCGCTC